>JAODUE010023182.1:0-23272 GCA_027564755.1 Amblyopsis hoosieri | reverse complement strand
TGTTGATTAGATAATTGCATTAATGAGGAATTGAACAGGTGTTCCTAATAATCCTTTAGGTGAGTGTATATATACACTGTATATGTATATATAGCATCCAATGCATGTCTTTCCTTCTCTCTCAGAGATCGAGTTCAATGTCACAGGGAATTATGGGAGCCCGGTCCACACCAACCACAATGCCAACTACAGCTCCATGCCCTCGCCAGACATGGAGCTGTCGGACCGCAGGCAGAGCGACCAGAGCCGGCGGCCGCTCAGCGTTGCCACCGACAACATGATGCTAGAGTTCTACAAGAAGGATGGGTAAGACTCCTGGTCGCTCCTCGAGAGAACATATTACAAGTGTCTCCATTCATAATCCTACTCCACTGATATTGTGAATGGGTCAGGATCTCATCTACCCATTATGCTTTGCTCCTCCCGCCCAAATATACACACTGAGTGTAGACACTGTTCTTCTTTCTACATACATATTTAATCACAATGTATTTATTAATTGCCATATGCTGTACGTAACACATTGACATAGAACATCGTTCTTTCAAAGCGTTCTCTGACAAATATACTTTGACTGGGCACTCAACAGATCCCATCTGTTTACGGTATCGTCTCAACACCCACAGACACCACATAAACCCGCTCTTAAGCTCTCAACCACAGTCATCTCACTCTTCCTGTTCCTCCCTGCATTCTTGAAGGGTTGTGAGTGTTAAGGAGGAGCAGGGGTGACATGTCTTGATAGATTGTTAAACATAAAGTATGAGGGGTATTTGTGTGCGCGCGTGTGGAAGTTTCACGCGAGGAGCGGTGAGTTCACTTTCCCTGTCTGACAAAGAGGATATCACGTTGCTTTTTATCTACCTGCCTCTAAGCCTTTTAAGCAGAGCTGAGTGGGAGGTAGGGAGGGTGAGAGACAAGAGAGAGAGAGAGAGAGAGAACGAGCACAACAAGAGAGAATGAAAGATAGAGATTTAACTCCTGTCTGTGAAATGTGGACTGTGGAGGAGGATTCTTTGAAAGTCACTCTCTCTGTTAACTTGTTTTGTTCTCCCACCACCACCCCCACCCCCCCTCCTCCCGCACACACGTTAGCTCTCTGCTCCTTGCTTAAAACCCCTTCGGTGTTGTTATCGGGTCCTGCCGCTAGGCTAAGCCCCCCAGCCCGGAGACCACAGAAGCCCGTCTAATTAAACCTGGCTGAGCGGATCAATACTGTAGCGCTCTCCCTGCATACTATAGGCAGTTTGTGCTCCTCTGTAAGCGGATGCGTTATTATACTGTCTGACAGTGCCTTTGTCTTACCGTGTAACGTATTAATGCACACAGAGCTGGTTTAAGGCTAGTCAGAGACTACGTACATTTTACAACCAACGTGCCCATTAAGTCTAGGAGAGTGGTTAATCCCTGTTTGGGATACTGGCCTTTAGCATGCAAAATCTAAACCTAATTATTCCAGCTTCCGGATTTCTATTATGAATAGATGTGCTTGTAAATACCTGGCGGTCACAAATGGATGCTGAGAGCATTATGTAGGAAGCTGACTTCCACAATAGCTTATTTAGTCGTGTGCTTTGTAATAAAGTAAATGTTTTCTATCAGTATAACGTCACTGAGTGCTGTAATTGGCCATGTAAAATCAGCCTCCAGTCAAATCTGGCTTGTAAAATAACATCAGGCCCGAGGAAGATGCTCTCCATTCATTATATAAACTTTTGGAGAACAGGTATGTACAGTTATTTGTCTTAGGCAGCAGTTTTGGTTCTCACTATTTCAGTGCATGCCACCAGCCAATGCATGTGATTAAAGTATTTTTGGGCTCTCTGGAGGACATGTACACAGTTAAAATTAGATGACAAAATGTCAGTGTGATGCCTGCTAGTGCAAAGTATGAGCGCTGCAAGTTAAGGACACACAGCGAGCGAGGTATAGCTTGATGATAGCTTCTGGGTTTGGGGCTATTTGGGGGTATGTTCTTGTTTGTGTCGAGAGAGAATCTTGGACCTAATTAGCAGTAAATGGAGCGATGATTCGCTTTCTGGGTTTACTGGAAACGCCTCGGGAAAACCACATTTCACCCCTCAAATCGCTCTCCTCGTTACGCCCAGCGTGACTCACATCTTTACCCACCCCCCACCCCCCCACCGCTCTGCCATCTTGGCTCACGTCTCTCCGACCTGTGGAGCCACCGAACACCCCCACCGAGACTTTGATATTGATGCTGTGTGGACCGGAAAGAAGCTTTCCCACAATCTGTATTCTTGTCCTCATTTCACTTGTCTCTGCTCTAACCAATGCAGCATTAGGAAGATACAAAGGTACTGTACTCCTTCTTTTCCTCTGGCCTTCTTCTCATCCACCTGTTCATCGTCCTCTTTTGTCTTATCTGCATGCGGAAAAGCAGCGGCCTCTCTCTCATTGACCGTTTTGTCTGTTTGAACGCTCCATTCAGGTCTCATTTGACACACTGTAGCTCAATGTCACCAACAGAGGCAGGTGACTGAGCAGTGCAGAAAGAAGCTACAGTCCCTGTGTAAACAATGAGAGCTTTGTCTGTGTTTACTCATGTAGCATCTTTTGCAGGGTCTGGCACTGGATCGTTTTGACACTGAGCAGTGAGCACTTAACTAGAAAGTCTATTTTCGGGTGTGTTACACGCCCTCATGTGGTAAAAGTCTGGTTAATGCGTGTGCCATCCATAGCCATTGTTTTTCTGTTGGGACGACAGTAGTACTTAGAACTAGGCTAACGTCACAACATTGTGTATTTGCATTTGCCGGTATGTGTGCATCATGTTTGTGAACAACAAACAGTTTGAGACAATAAATCCCATGTAAATGAACGACAGTCAGTAGCTTTCTCGAGGCTATTTGAGTAACCTAACCGCAGATTTATCTAATGTCTGTGACCTGATTTACACACAGTTGACAGGCCAAATAATACCTAGATATGACATGACGATAGAGGGGAATTATCCAGCCATGGCCCAGATTCTGTCTTGACAGGAGAGAGAGAGAGAGAGAGAGAGAGAGAGGGAAGAGAGGGAGAGAGAGAAGAGAGAGAGAGGGAGAGAGAGAGAGAGACCATAATAGCAACAAATGAGTGTTGCGTGCACAATGGGGCAGCATCTCCCTAGACGTCCCCCGCCCCCTTCCCCCCCTTCATGTGACGGGCTGTGTGCTCCTCTGTCCCTGCTGCAGCATGGGCGTCAGGGTGATGGACACATCCTGGGTGTCGCGGCGGGGCTCGTCCGGCACGCGCAAGGCCTCGTCCACGCAGCCCCCCACCACCCCGCCCGGCGAGGCCTTTGCCCCCGAGCTGCCGGGGGAGTTCTCGCCGTCCCCCTCCCCTCCCCTCCCCCCCGTTACTTACGGCGACCGAGCCAGGTAAGGGCCGTTGTGCTGCCCCCGACGACCACGACCACCCTCACCCCCCCTCGCGTCCAATGTGTTCAACCCCCCCCCCCCTCCCCCACTTCACTTTGACTTGTGTGTATTGCTTGTGTGGCACCGGTCCCCCATAAACACCCCCTTTGATGTCGACTCCTTTGTGAACCCTGTGAACCCGTCTGCAGCATGCGGTTATGACACTCTGCTCTACACTGGTCACGTGCCATTATTTGCTGCATCTTTGCCCTTCGCAGCGATAATGCTAAGGTTACGGTAGCTAGTATGTATCGCCTGTCACCTTGGTTGTTGGTCTTTATGTGGTTGACTGTTAGGATGTATTTTGTTTCAGGTGAGGCGTGTGTGTGTGTGTGTGTGTGTGTGTGTGTGTGTGTGTGTGTGCACGCGCATGCCTTCTAGGAAATAGTTGAGCATTCTTTGTGCAGTTCTTTAGAACGTGCCTGCATGTGCATGTCTCTCGTGTGTTCCCACCAGTAGCTCAGGCATCGTTGACACTTCTGTTATTTTGTTTCTTTGTTTTTAACATTTTAGGAATTTTTGTTTGTTTTTTCTTTAAAGCTTAAGTTTTTGTTTGTTTTGTCTTTAACGTTTAAGCAGTTCTTGTTTGTTTTGTGTTTAACATTTAAGGAATTTTTTTAATTTTTTTATTTTTTAACGTTTAAGGAGTTTTTGTTTGTTTTGTGTTTAACGTCTAAGGAGTTCTTGTTTGTTTTCTTGTGCCCTTATCGTGCTGTTTCTCCTCAAGCTTGTTTTCTTTACCCTAATAGTACATAATGGCATGTGTAATGTAGCTCCATCACTGTGGAACAACACACACAGCCCACTGCACTGTCCTGCTGCTCTGTAGATGCTGTGCCTGTGTCCACTGTGAACCTGTGAACTCTCTAGGGACACCCTTAGCATGGCGTGAACCCATTCATATCTTTATCATTGCAGCTCGGACGACGCCTCCTCCAATTGGTCGGGCTCCTGTAATGCCCTCCCCTCTCCAGAGGAGGAGAGACCTTATTTTCCTCTCCCCTTTCTGTCATCCCCGTCGCCTTGCTGCCCGTTCTCCCCCCCCGCCGACCTCCAGCCCCACACGCGTCCTGTTACCCCTGGCGCCTCCACTTTCCCGCGCTGGTCCTTCCCCAGCCCTCCCCCGCCGCCTCCTCCTCCTCCTCCCCTGTGTGTCTCCCCCCGCCAACCTCTCGACGTCAACTCCAACCCCGAGCCCGGCTGCCTGCACCCCGCGCACAGCGTTCCGCATGCGGCCTCGAGCGACTCCAGCACCCCCCTCCGCCTCCGCGCCTGGCCCCCGCTAGCGCTCTCGCGTCCCCTCCTGCCCCCGGGCCCCCTGCTGCCCCCTAGCACTCCCCTTCCTGCTCCCCCTCCGCGGGAGGCCTGTGTCTCTAGCGGCGAGAGAGCAACCAGGCACACTAGGTAAATACGTGAGCCCTGCTTGTTCAACAGACACACACACACAGAGAAATGCCTGCAGCGCCTCCCCCTGGCAACAACGAGGTATTGCAGAGGGAAGCAAAGATGGAACAATGACTACTGTTACACAACACTGCTAGTGTCTATATTTCCTCATTTCTTTGCCCTGAGTAATTGAATGGAAGCATTGCCCTGCGATGAAGAAAAATAATGCCGTCTAGAGCAACACTAGCCGCTGCTGCCTCTCATTATCAACTCTATCTTTAATTTCGGAGCTATATTAGCAAGCCATAACTTTCCACGTTGCCAGAATATTCCGGAGCCGGTTGCCAGGCAACAAAGGAATTTCAAAGCTCTGAGTGAACACCCTTATAAAAGTGGGTGTAAATGAGTCATTCCAGCGGGCCCAGTTAGCGGGTAGCCTGCGAGAGCAGACCTTGAATGTAAAAAAGATCAACTGTTAGGAGCCGAACACAAGACCAGAATAGACGTCAGCCCCCCTGCTATTGGCTGATATCAGAAAAGAAAGGCCTAATTTGAATTGCTCCACCATAAACCCAGCCTCGCAGTTCGGTCTCAGTCTCCCATGACTGGCCTGCTGACAGTGAGCATCCCAAGCTGAGGGGGTGGTGTCTACCATATACTGGCTGTCTGTGTGACCTTCCAGCCTGCTCCCCATCGGCATTCTGGCTGCACTATACCTTGACCGGCACAGCACAATACGTACAGTATATAATATATACTGTACGTAGCATTTTTGATACGCTTCTGCTGCACTGCAAAATAATGTGTGTATGGCTGCGCCGGTCATACTATTTGACCCTGATCTACGGGTGCTGCTACGGTGTCTTTAAAGTGTTTTTAGTACGTTTTACTCAAGTATGGTCGGAAATGTCTTGTTGTTATTCATGTGTCATTTCTCTCCTTTGCCAGCACGCTAAAGAACAAGGAGCTCTCTCCAGTGATTGGCCAGAAAGGCTTCCAGGGTCCATTGCCCCCTTGTGGACAGTCACTGCTCTCTGACAACAGCCCTCACACACTACGAAGAGGTGTGTGTGCACGCGTGTGTGTGTTTTCTGCTGTCAATAGTATTAATATAATTCTTACATGTAAGCAGTCCTTATGTCTCAGTATGACAAGAGATGGGCCACAACAACCTGTGCATGCAGCACACCTTGATACTTGAAAGTGTGTTTTGAAATGACTCTGGTGGGACTCGAACCCATGACATTGAAATCACTGCGTGTGACCAGAGGTTAGACGCACTATCCATTGCGCCACAGAGCCCTTTCACCTTCGCACGTGTGTTCCCCAGCCAAGAAGCTGGCCCCCATCCCGCCTAAGGGCCCTTACTGCCAGACGGGGGCGATGTCCGATCAGTCGATGGGTCAGCCGTCTCCGGTGAGCCTGTCGCCCACCCCTCCCAGCACCCCGTCCTCGTACGGCTTCAGCTACCCCCAGGGCTACGCCACCATCGGCTCCCCGGGGCAGGCGGCAACCACCAACACCACCCCGTCTCTCTCATCCCCGCCCTCCCTGGCCGGGACCCTCACCAAGGCCAGGCCCACCCCCAAACCGCCCCGACAGAGGCCCAACCTGCCTCCTCCGCACCCCCCCGGCACGCCCGGAAGCAGTCCTCAGCCCCTGGAGCACGCCTCTGGCCTGCTGGACAGCCTGTCCTCCGGGGAGAGCATGTCCACCGGTAAGGCTGCTGTCGTCTCACCGTACCAGGCAGTTGACCAACCACACACTGCCGCTGCCACCGCTGGTTCTGACCTGACTCTGTTCTCTTCTATTTCTCCTCCCCACCTCCTCCTCCCTTGTCCAATACGGTCTCACCTCCAGCAGTATGAGGCCAAGGTTCAGTGTGATTCTATTTGTAAGAGGGACTATTAGGGTAAGCAAGGAGTTCTGGTACTCAAAGCCTCCACCGCTCCACCCCACCAACCCCCTTCCCCCTCCACACCTCCACCGCTGCCCTCTCTCCTCTCCCTGCCAAGCCAGGCTGCACGCTCAGAATAGGGTGAAGTTGCAGCCCCGCCCACGCACACGCGGCATTCTGATCGCTTATTTTGCGTCGTCATAGCGCTTGCCACTGCGGCTACACCATTGTATCGCAGGTATTTCACGTCCAGATATCCAGATATGGGTCCTTAAAATGTCTCTGTCTGCTGTCTGGTCACATCGTCCTTCACCGCGCGCAGCCGCAGAGAGCAAAGGTACAATGATGCGGCTCGGTTTCCTGACAGCGAGGCCCCGATCACAGCGAGACGCGTCGCTAAAGGAGCAATTGCGTCAAAAGCGCGTTGATACAGACTTGATCACACAAAGATGGGCCGCCTGCGCCAAAGAGAACGCTGCTTGGGCCAACTGTCACATTGACGAACAGCGCGACTCAGCGCCTTGCGCTGAAAAGTTCCGATTATTTGAACTTTAATGCGCTTCTAAAAAAAATGCACAAAAGAAAACGCGAAGCGCGGCGCCATAACAAAGCGTGCGCCAGTCGCGCCGTACCATGGGAAAACAATAGTCTCGTGACGCGTCTCGGTGTGATCGGGGCCTAAGACAAAGGGATTGGAATGTTCCATTAGCAACCTCACCCTAGAGCGGCTTTATACTGTATATACAGTATACCCACGCACTATATATCAATTCCCGTAATGACTATGTATTTTATAGTTTGCTGTGTTTAGCCCACTCCTAACCCCACGTTGCCAAGCCCTTGCATGGTGGCTGTACTGACTGGCATGGCATATATATAATATATGGACATGCGCTGACGGACATTTCAGTTCAGGAGCCGACGCCATTTTGCTGCTGCCCACCCACGCAAACCTACTGCCTTCTCATGTACAACTCCCACTCACACCCCCGTTACTGTATGAGAATGAGCTACAGCACCCCCCCCCCCCAAACACACACACACACACACCCGCTCAACCCTCTTCACTCAACATCCCTGTGCCTCACCTCACCCCACCCCCCACGTACACTCAACAAGCACACATGCTGTTTGTCCAGTTTTCAGCTGTCGTCCATCCCAATTGTTACACTGTGGAAGTGTCCATTCTCACAAGCAGAGGTCGTCATGAAGTGAATTGTGGAACGTTAATATAGTAGTTTTAATGGTAAACGTAGATTGGTCTTTGACGTGTCATGGTATTAATGATATCTACAGATACTTAGGTAAGTTAATTCAGTTGATCTGTTTTGTTCTACAATGTATATTTGGTTCAAATTGTACCGATAAACATTAATCTGTATTAAAATATTATTCTGTTTACACATGTATAAATATGCCATCCATATTAAACGTATGTTTTGTTTAATCTCATCTCTGTTTCTTCACTAGATAATTTCTGCAACCTGGACATCCCTATCATTAACGTGGAACTAGATGGTATTCTTGACATACCCCACATCGCCCCCTACAGGAACTCTGTGACAGTGGTAGAGACGAGCTACAGCAAGGCCGACTCAGAAGACGAGACTGAGAGCACAGTGCTATGACAGCACAGGTTCCTAAACCCTCTGACGCAACACACTGCTACTGCCACATCCACTCCAGGACACATTCATTTACGTTGGGCCTCTCTTGCTGGCACAGAAGGGGTTCTTCAGCTTTATAGTAACTCTGGTTAGCATCTTCACACGTTTTGAGGATGGGCCATTCTAGGAAAGTATCAAAATAATGTCAAAAAATTAAACATTTACATATTTTATGTTGAGTGGATCACCTCATTTGATCGGTGGCACCTTGAGTTTGAATGCTTTTTAGATTTTTTTTTTTTTTTTTTACATGATTTACCATTTTGTTTTGCCTTATTTGATTCACTTGCAATATTGCCTTTAACTCTGCATGCAAGACTGGAATCTCACTGCTGGGAGAAATGAGTGTTCTGCTGCTTGTTCTCATTGTGTTTTATGAAAGGAGGTACTGTACATCCGTCATCTTTCTCCTCTCTCTCAATGAGGCAATATGATTAGTAACCCCCAGAAACAAGTGGTTCATATACTGTAGTAAGTAAGTATATACACATCTTGAGCCATTTTTGTGTTTATATACAAATATGAATTGAAGTTTGGTCCGCAACTGTTTTTCAGCAGATGCAGCTTGGCTAGCTTGCAAAGAAAAGACAAACGTCTTGTACAATCACCTGTTATTTTAATAACTCGGACAACTAAAGCAATTTTTAGTAGGTGCACATTCATTCAGGACATGATTTGATTGACTGAGAAGCAAAGGCTTGTGATTGTATCTACAGCAGCACTCTGCAGCGTATTCAGTGTAGCCCAACAGTGTGTAAGCACGTTGGGCTTTTACTGACACAGGAATGGTTAAAACGTGGTTGAATGTATGAATAGCTGTAAAGAACCAGACACAAACGTCCATTTTGTCTGTAGATCATATGATGATTGAGAGATGATAAATATAAAATATAAAAAACATGTTTGGCCGGTTTCATGGACATGGATTTAGCCTAGTCTAAGACTAAAATACAAATTCAATCAATAGTCTAGGACTCTGCTTGATCGATGTCTGTGGAAACGTCCCTTTGACTATATAGACGTGCTAGAGATTAATTTAATACGTAGCCCTGATAAAGTTACAAATCCTGATTCTCTGGGCCCGTGAGAGGACACCACGGCTAGAACAATTTACCAATAGCATAAATATAGTGGCATTGTATTCAAGAAAATAAAATTAGGCTTTTTTTGTTGTTGTTTTGCTTCTATTTTTATTTAATTTTTTTATCATTTTGTGAACATCTGAGCTATTTGATTTCTTTTTGATTCATTTTCAACATTCTCTGGGGCCAACCTCTGGTATAAGGTGTGGACCACCCTGTTTACTCTCCCTCTCTCCAGCTGATTATTCACTGTGAGTGTGCGATCTGTGTTTTGGAAAGTGCGTGTTAGGTTTTTGGTCAGTGTGTGAAGTGTTACTCTTGTGTATGATGTTGCATCGTTGCTTGTGTTGGGTATAAATGGGAGTGCATGATTTAGAGTATATTTTGGACATGTTACCAGGTCACACTGAGCTTAATTGCTCAATGGAAGTTTTCACTGATATATACTACATGGTATTCAATCAGGCAATCAATAACTGAATATTTATTGTCTTAACTGTACATGTATAATATAAAAACCTTAGGAATCAAATTGATATGTAGTACTTACAGTAGAGCTATGAGGATGCTACATACTGTTCCGATTAATTCATACAGGATGTACCTATAGCATGCATGGCTGTCTAGGGGAGCAGAACGATATCAATGGGCATCTGCATTCCGCATTGTGATAGTTGCTTATGAAAATGCAGAATAGATGGCAAATTAGAACAGACAACTTAAGGTCACATGGCATCATAGATGTTTCTAAGTAAAGAAAAGTGTAATTCTGAAATCTTCAAAATAGTAAATCTGCTGAGTTCACAGTTTGTGAAGCTTGAGACTTATCCCCGCAAAGGCCTATCACTAGAGGTGTCACTATGAGTTTTAACTCAACAGATATGCTGGAAACCTTATCCTGTGTGAGTGTGTGCACGTGAAGGGTTAAACCATTGCATCATATCCCATTTAATGTCATAGTATTTTCATTGCATACCCTCTCAAATACATTTTTTTGTCATGAAGGTGTAGGCCTATAGTTGCCTTGATGACAAAATCGGAAGGATTTTCCCTGACAAGTTTTTAATTAAATTTAAATAACTAAATGACAACGAGAGGAACTTATTTTATGAACAGGAATGTGTAAGTTTGTTATTTGGATGAAAATAGATATATTTCTGAATAGTTTTTACTTTACTTGAGATTGATATGAAAACAAAACTGAGGGACCAGAATGTCACTTATTTCCAATAACTTCAGGAATTAAGGTAAAGGTTTTGAGTGGCAGATATTTTTCATTTTAGAGATATTAGTGGATCATATGAATGTGTTGAATGTTCAATATAAACAAAAACAGAGATTTACTGTAGCAACATCCTACCAAGAAAAGGGGTTTTGTGCTATCAGTGACATGTTATTTTCCTTGTAGCAGCCTTGCCATGACTACAGATTTATGACGTGTTCACCCCGATAATTTATTACACTTTGCCTCAAAGTTGCTGCGCTGCTATATCATTCATTCAAGTTTGATATTGTTGGTCTATTGTTAATACTACATTCTCTGTAAATACATGTATATAACAACAGGGAGATGAATAAATATATATATATATATATATTGTGAAAGAAATTTAAATATTACATATATAGACACATTTGTGTTGTTCTGGTTTTCGCACAGTATTGCCAGATTCACACTGAAATACAATTAAGCTTTGCACAGCTCTAAAGGCACAAACGTATGTTCAAGGCTAAATCTCATCTCTCAAAAGATTGTTACATTTGAAAATAACACGCAGTTGATAAAGGGTCAGCATCCCCTGGAGCTTAAAACATAACTGCAAGAAATGTGCTGCGTCATTGTGTTTGTATTATAAGGATGTATACTCAGTTCCCTAGTGCACCTTGTCATGCGGAATGTGGTAATGTTTCCCATTTTAAATGAAGGTCACTATAGCTTATGTTTCCAAAGCAATAATGCAATGTGTTAAAATCTGAACAAAAATGCCACAATGTCCAATTTTTTTAACATGCAAACCAGAAATTCTTGGAAAATAACTTCATCAAAATTAGTTTTCCCTCCTTTAAAACGTATGCAGACAAAAGCAAATGTGTTGAGAGCTGTCGTTAGAATTTGGTTGTGACGAAGTGAATTGTCTGTCTTGTCTATTTTTTGTTTCCTGATCATTATAATGTGCTGCTCTTTATTCTGTACAGATGTTTTATTTCCAAGTCAAGGCTTGTACATATTCTTCAAACACAACATTATTAAATACTATTCTGTAAAACAGAGAAAATGGGACAGATATTCCAGCAAGACATTTTCCACTATTATAATTTTGTAAGCATGCCCTTTTAAAGACAAAAAAATCGAAGTTTTTTTAAATGAATAGGTGGAATGTACAGGTGACAAGTGAAAATGTTCACCTTGTTTGTTAAAATGGAAAATGATGTGTGTTGTGGAAGTAGTTTCAAGTAAAAATGGTGGAGGGATCTTTGGTAAAAAAGTGTTGTGACCAAGTATTGGGAGGTTTATAATATTATACATTGTCCTGTGTGAAAATCAACAGCATGCCTTGTGACCCTGCCTATGAAATATGTCTCATATTTGGTCCTGTATACATGTGCTTGTATTTATTTTTTATATGTGAACACAATAGACAAAGAGCTTTGCTACTTGAACGTGTAATTTTGGTGCTGCCCTTGACGTATTTCTTAGTCTGCAGGCCCCGTGTCACATTTGATTCTCACCTAGTTTTCTCAGTTGAAATCAGAATACATTTATATATTAATATTCACACTTTGTTAATATATAATCAGTAGGCTATCAAATGCTATACAATCTGTAATATTTAGCATACTGTATGAGCTAATAACTTCTCACTGTTGCGCATGCAGCTATCGTTTGCTGAAGTGCATCTTCAATCATCTCATATTTTATGTTCTAGGTAACGGGGGCCAAATACAAATAAATGAATGAATGAATGAGTGATATTTAACTTGAAGGCCCTTTGTGTCAAACTGTAGCCACATTGTGAAGCCTCTTTAAAGTGCAGAGGAAAGAGGAAATGTCTAGTGTTGGACAAGACAGATGGGAAATAATCATCATTAGAATGTCAAACTTATTAAAAGTCTTTTTATATGATTTGGATGATTTCTGTGTTTGGTTATGAAAAATGTTCAAAGTGACAATAAGACCATCATTCTAATAAACATATTGCAATTTACAATACATTACTGAAGGATTTGAACTAGACAATAAACAAAATACCATATTATAACACTGGCTCCCTTGTTGCTCCATGATGATCTTTCCTCATTACAGCCAGAATCCTCCAGAGACATTGAGGTTGAACTGTTTTCTTTGATGATGTCAAACTAGAGACAAAATACACACGATATTGATATTCACAAAGGAAATGCATTTAGGCCTATGTTGATACTTCTATGAAGGTAATACTGTAACAAACAGAAATAACCCATGTCCCTCCTTTATTCTAAGTGATCCATGTAGAAACATACATGCAACATATACAGTAATGGCATTTAAACAAGCAAAAAAGAAAACCATTATTGATAACTGACAATATTATTTGCTGTATGTGTCACAACATGCACTTGTTTTGGGTGATGAAAAATGTATTACATTTAGAATATTAAACAGTATTAGTACAGCTTCTTCAAAACGTGTCCTTTTAAGCAATATGAATATATGATAAATTATACAATGTATTTTAAACAGGTTCCTCTTACCAGAGTCCATTGAGATGTTCAGGGGTGAATAATAAAACTGTAGGTATTGCTGTGGACTCATAAGCTCTTTTCTACACAACAGATGGTTTAGAACTTCTTCAGGGACTATAAACTCTGGTACTTCATCCAGCACTGTCGTAGGTAAAGTCTTAAAGCACATTAGTAGAGAACGAAAGAGTGCATTTACAATTATATTTTGCAAATTGTTATTTGTGGTCAACTATGCTAAATCTGATTACATTTTGTTTGCCTCTGTTTACATAACCGTGAGAATACTGCAGTCTACAATAGTATAGGCTATTAAATATAGAGACGATGTAACCGTTGACCATTGTAAATCTGTTTTTTTAAATCCTGGATTACAATTAGCATAATGACAAGCAAACGCACCTCCTTGGCTATTTCTGGGTGATTGCAGAGCCTCATGACCATGGACAACACTGTGCCAACCAGGCTCTCAGTGGACTTGTCTTCAGTATCCTCTGCCAGTCTGATGGCTGATGTGGTCAGCACCTTCAGAGGATTTTAACCATGTTTAAAACATATTCATTTAGCCTGTTACAATGATTCTGAAGGCAGCCTACGTTAGAACACCCATACTTATTAGACAAAAAGTCAAAACCTTGTAGCTCCACTGGTGGAAGAGTCTGCATGGAGGTTCGTGTGTCATTAGCAGAACCTTAGGTGCCTCCACCACCAAGATACTTTCAATGGGAACAGAACAGGGATTTTAAAAACTCATGATCACACCGCAACAGTGACAACTGAAGCATCTAATATATGTGTTCTTTTTTGACTTCGATGAAAGCCATGGGTCCCTGGGCTTTGTATAGTAGGCCTATGTCTCATCCTTAATCTTTGATACATTAGAAGAGCCTTACCTGCCAGATTGTTCCTGCATGTCTTTAAGATAAGAAACCAAAACTTCATTGGAGGACTAGAAGAAAACACATAGTATATTTTAAGACATTCCAACACTTTTATCAGCATATTGTTTAGCTGTTGCCTCTTACCTCAATGATGTGAAGCAAACAGGTTGGGTACATTAAAAGCAGGCCTGTTATATGGTCCACCTTGTGCTGCCTCTGCAAATTGTGGTTGAGCTCCTCATAGTGTGCTGAGCAAAAACATTGAATAAGCTGTCAAACATTTGTTTTTGTAATATATTACACCCATATACAGTAATGGATTAATACATGAAACAACTGAACCAAAAGAAAGCTCATATTGTATAAATAAATAGATCTTAAACTAAATATTCTCAAAGCATACATAATAAATGCAAAGCGACAATTAGGAATAGAGTTTCATTTGATCAAATAATTCAAATAAAACTTGATAAATATACAAGTTGCTGGCCATGACATGTAGTGTAATATGCTCAGTAATGCCTTTCTCCAATGACGTCTGGCTTACCTGCCAAGTCTGTCCTCCTGGCATTGAGTTGCTGAGGGACGGCTGCAATGACAATGAGTCGTCGTAACATGAACGCCTACACAGACAATGAGAGGAGACAAACGTTATGGCAAAGAACATAGCCATTAAGACCTTACAGAACGTATAGCTATTCACTGGTACTGTATGGTGATATAAAAGGAGTACCATTGTGTTGACTGGTTTTGTTTTCCTACTGCACAACAGAAAATCCACGTTACTGTTCAGCTGATGTCATTTTTTAAACCATTAAAAATCATACAAACCTCTTCTTGTTGGGATGTGAGCTTCCACTTTGCCAACCGACAGTGAAATAAACTAGTCCCACCTTCATCCTCTTCCTCTCCCTTGAGAGGCTGTCTATTGGGGGAACTGTATTTATTCATCTCTCTTGCTGTTTGAATGTCTCTCTCTCTCTCTCTCTGTCACATAGGCTACTGAGAATGTGAACCAGTAGAATCACAGTGAAGGTAGGTAGCATTGTTTACCTTTTCCATAGAGACCTAGAGTATATCATGGAGACCTATAATTCCCCTTGATACACCTATAATACGCCAAGCCTACTTGTGTGCAATTGCACAAACCTATGTTAAAATGCCAGACCAGATCGTGTCAACCTGATTGATATGCTAGGAATGTTGGCAGGTGGAGGGATACAGTGTTAGAAGCAGTTTAGGAGAGGAGGAGAGATGTGCACCAAATAATCTGGGTGGTTAGCTCATCCCTTAGTATCCCTTATATTATTATTAGATTGATTGGTATGAGTGTACAGTAGCATACAGTGCAATACACGTGGTTATAGACGATATTTGAAATGCTTGAAAGTGGAATAAAAAGCAAATAAATCAAATATGAAGGGAGATATTTGATACTGAATCAAATAGCGGTACTTGTCTGCCCTACGAAAGGGAACGGTAGCCTATAGGTATCTACCATACACTGTATCGTACCACTGTACCTAGTTAGGCTGTAGGCTACAGACAGGCGCCTCATTACGGTACTGTAATACTACTGGCCCATGCTTGCCCCTGGGGAATATCATATGGATATAAAGATATCAATTAGAATTCAGTGACGTGTCCATTACAAACCTTTTTGTTGAAAGTAATTTCAAACAGTGATCTCCTGGACGGAGGAGGGATCGCTTCTAAAGGATCGTTATTATGAACTCTGTTCCGTCTAGTAGTAGCCATGCTGAAAACCGTGTTTATGCATGTTGCCAGGCAGCAACCGTGCCAGGTGCTTAACGTGTTAAAGCAGCTGGTTGAAAGAAAATGTAGGATTAAAAAAAGGCACATTATAACACATTTGTGACTGTGAGTGTGACAGATTAGGGGCAAGATGATTGATATCAACAATAGCATATAAACCTATCCAGGCAATCTATCTGGCAATTGTTTATTGGATGTGCTTGAGTAGGCTAATGGAATCATAATGAAATTATGAAATATGTATTATTATGGCAATCAGTATTCAGTTATAATTAATATTGTAATAAATTAATAACTTTTTTATATAACATTTCTGTCTGTTACATGTTTATTAACTCGATTGTGGATAATGTATGGCTTGTGCGTAATGTATGGTTTCGGGCAAAATATTTTATTTGTAGGCTTGTATGACCGCCAGATGATGCCACGTTACACTGTAAATATGCGCATAGAGTGGGCAGCTTTGACACCCGTGAGCACAGCCTGACCTCTGCTAATTTTGCTTTGAATGACGAAAGATGCACGTAAAATACGTAGTCAAGTCGGCAGTCGGTTTTCATGACAGGCGGTAAGGAAAGCTGTTCACTTAAGATGCCAACACATTGGTAAACGAGAGATGGACTGAAAAATATCAGCATTTTTGAGACGAAGCCGACATTGAAATGTGCAGGTAATTACTCTGAGACCATAGAACTACTACTGGTGTAGGTAGAGGCACATTGTGACGAGATGGGGATATAATAATAATGACAAACCAGCCAGCTCTTGTGCTTATGGGTTTGCGGTACGGTACGGTACGCCTCTCACCCATTTTTCAGATGCGGTAGCTGAGGTTCAGCTGTCGCTGGTTTAGTTTGGTGATTGTGCTCGTTTATTATTGTTTCAGATTGGCTAGGTTTTTTATTTGTATGACTAGGTTTTTTATTTCTGTCTGTGATTTCCATTAAACATTTTCACTTTATTGAGTGCAGCATATAGTGCCTTCCTATCCGTGTTTTTAATGTTTGTTATTGCACATTCCCGCAGGTTGTTAGAAATGTATAAAAATAATAAATTATAAACAACAAATACTTTAATACGTGTTCTAAATATTCTTGTTAAAATGTGAAAAACAAAATAGAATAAAAGTGAGCCTGTTTTGATGGAATACTGCACGCACGCCCAGACACTAGAAAAATTGCCATTTCTGTTAACTGAAATAACATTAGAACAGGTTTCCTAAAATGTATTAGGTGCTTATTTTAGGACTCCGTTAATCCCATCGGGTCCTGTTCAGAATTCTGTTTCAGTGTGGAATACCCCTGGTCCTCTGTCTTAGTAAGCGACTTAAAACACACTGGGACCCCACCCAAACACTGCTCTCCCTGGCACTACTAACAGAAGTTCTCTTAACTTCTGTCCTATCAATTAAATAAATAAAAAACCTTTCTGTCCTTTTTAGTTATTAGAATATTGACACCCCACTAATACTTCTAGAAATACGTTTCTGGTATATTGGCATGTGATGGCATGATGCTGTCATTATCCTAACAGAATTTTGGTTGCTTGGGGCAACTGGCATATGATCTCTTCTACTAATTGACAAATGTATTGCTTGTTAATTGCTTTTCATAAAAGTATCTACTAAATGCTGTAGCCTAAATGTAAATAATATTTTCTTGAGTATGCCTACTTGTGATAAATGGAAGCTTTCACATTTATTTTACCTCTGGGAACTAGTACAGTTTCCCCCCTTTCAATGGCCAGTAGATTTCTAGTCTCATCAAATTTGACTTTAGCCTACTAGGCTAAAATGTTTTTTGAGAACCTCCATGAATCAAATGCATTTAAATTTTGTTCAAACATCTGAAACTTTAACTATTATTTGCTCAATGTTTTAACTAAGACAATTGCATTTAGGGCCTATAAGATAAACAAAACCTTAAGAACCTGTTTTTTTTGTGCCTAATGAAGGGTGAATGTGGGAGTAGGAAACTATGGAGACATGCCTGCCAGGAGAGTCCGTTGAATTGATTTCCAGGATTTCGGTCAACATTTGCCTGTTCATTTTACCAATCACAAGAGCACCAAGTTATGTGCTGTCCAGGGTGGTGGTGGCGTATTTCATTGATGTATTATGTGGTTACAGAGGATTGTTATACTGTAGGCCTGCCTCTGGTCATTGATGTTAGAGTTATCAGAGGTTATGCTGTACCTCTGTTCATTGGTGTTTAGTAATTCATTGCTATCCTTTCAGATTTATTTGCCATGGAAACGGACATGATACCAAAATTCTCCTCGAAAGATGAGGAAATTGACTTCTGGAGGACCCTTTCTCTTAAGTACAAGACAAGGTGGGCACAAAACAACCATGGCATTCACATACAATTACGGCAGGCTTAGACTATTTAGCAGCTTCTTATGTCCAAAGCAATTTCAGTGAGTGTTACTGTAAGGAAAAGGTAGGGGTAATGCATCCGTCTCAGGGATGATCAGTTAGTATTCAGTTACAGGAAAACCTCACCTGCTATTCTTGTTTGTTCCAGTGCAGCATTTATAACAGATCCAGTAAAGTCCCGTGTAAAGGCCAACACCCACTGAAGGCGTCGCCAGAGTTTTAGAACTAGTTCTTTTTAACGGAGCTACGCCCACTGGCAGCATCTTGCGCGTCGACGCCGAGGTTTAGAACGCGGTTCTATTTCTTGGGCGTCAGGCCATAAATAAATATTGAATATCTGCAGGTTTCTCAGCTCCTCCGTCAATTTGACTTTACCTTTCGAACGTTACATTCCCTGACGCACCGCCGAGCGCCGCCGCCAGTGGGCGGCGGACTTTACACCATTAGGGAGAGTTTTTCTTTTTCTCCTAAAGCATATCTTGTTTCACGTTAAACATCAAGTTTTCACCTCTCTTGGGTTGTCTTTGAATGGGCTTATGCAACAGTGGCAAAGAGATATTTGTTGTCCTTGCCCAACGGTCTTGGCTGCACTAAAGGTGTGTCCGTGTGTGTGTGTGTGTTTAGCATTTTTAGAATCTGACAGAAACTGTCTGTTTCCCTGTAATAGCTTTCTATGCCTTTTGTCCAACCTAGTAACAAGGTTGGACAAATGAAAAGGGCGGGGCTTGGGATCGACCAATTGATTCTAAGGGATGTACATTCGTCATTATTCTGACAGCAAAGGACTATTATCTAGTGGTAAAGCTTAAGCTAGGAGCCTCAGTCAATATTGTGGTTCAAATGAGGCTCTGTTTAGACTACTGTACAGCAGAGGTGACCTCCTTGGTTTAAATAGCACCCACTGCCCATTCTGTGTTGTCTCTGAGTCTAGAGGAGCAACAAATAGATTTTCCAGCGTTGTGTCCTCCCACATCCACTCCATGGTCACATGGCAGTGGTGTGCCTTTGCCCTGGTTGCCATTTATGGAGGGGCAAGTCTCTGTGTTCATCTGTGGTCCTATCAAGAGAACAAGTGGTCTTATGCTCTTTCTCTCTGTATCCCTCTCCTGGCCAAAGATATCAGGATGCCCATGAGGAGCTTCTGGAGTTTCAGGAAGGGAGCAGGGAGCTAGAGGCAGAGCTGGAGGCCCAGTTGGGCCAGGCAGAGCATCGCATTAGGGACCTGTACTCGGAGAATCAAAGACTCAAGAACGAGATGGAGTCTCTAAAGGTAACCATGGTGCCTGGGTAGGAGAGTGAGAGGGCTCCATCAGGGGAAATAAACCAATGTATTTGGACATTGTTGAATAAATACAGTTTAAGTAGGCTCTGTCTATGCACTGTTGTTCTTGGCTATATCCAGCTAGGCTACAGGAGGGCCTGTTTATTTGCTTGAATGAAGGCTTTGCTCTAGTCTTGCAAAATGAGGAAAGCTTCAGTTTGACTTCACCGTGAGAATCAGTCTGAACAGCTTGAAATCCTTGTGACTGAGTCAGAGTAACAACTGAACTTGCCAGTCAGCATCGTACTGATAGCTACGGGCGGGTTTAGGTGTGATCTGCGGCTAATATCGATCTTCAAATATCTGTATTGACTTGTATAAGCCTCTGTCAGGTGTAATGTATAATGTACATTGGTTTAAAACTAATGTGTCATCTAAATGGTAATCTCATGTGCAAGACTCCGCGCTGCCTCTCTTGTCCAATCTTTTTTCTGCCGCAACCATTGTATATCGGAATTGGCACCTGCTCTGTCCTAGGATGAGAATGTGTGTATTGCTGTCTCATGCATAATGCATGCATTTGTTATTGCTCTATAATTAGCACGGGGAAGGGGGGGTGTTTGAACTGCTGTATCATCCCGCTCATGTTACCTTCCCGGCACCAGCAGCAGTATGTGAGAAATGAGGGCCTCGCTCGTTGGCTTGAACTGTGTGGGCATTCCAGACAAGCAGGTGACTCCATGCGTTACATGAATACGTCCGTCTTTTGGCGGGAATGCCACACCTGTATTGTTAGAGTGAAACTGAGGTGTTAGGAATGCAAAAAGTGTTAGGAATGCATTCCTTTTCCTTTTCCTCTTTTACAATAGACTGTTATGGATTTTCTGAGTGCACTGTAAATAGTACATGTCAATGTGGCCTGTTTTTGGTGTCTTTCGTTAGTGGCCATTTTGAATCGCCATAACATTCCGGGACAAACCGAGGACTGTCTATTTGAACTGGGACAGATTAGATATAGGTCAGAAACACTGACAGAGCCAGAAGTACATATTGAGCTGGTCCCAGTAGAGCTAAAGGAGATGTAGGTCACATTCAAACTCAGCATGATGATTTGTAAGTTACGGTTCGGCTATAGGCAGTTTCTTTTTCTTTTTGTTTATTTATTTTTAATCAAATTATTAATGCAAACAGCCTCCCACTTTGTCTCCCTTACAGTACCTGTCATGGCTCCCCCCCCTCTCTCCCCTGTGTTTCCCCCCTGCTCAGGATAAGATGGAGCAGCATTACTCCCAGAGCTATAAGCAGGTGTCCATGCTGGAGGATGACCTGGGCCAGACGCGCAGCGTCAAGGAGCAGCTCCACAAGTACGTCAGGGAGCTGGAGCAGTCCAACGACGACCTGGAGAGAGCCAAGCGGTAAACCAGCGTGAGCGGCTGTGTCGGCTTGTTCCGTCGCGACGTGGTTTGAATCATCTTCCATCATCCTTCCCGTAGTGCCACCATCGTGTCCCTGGAGGACTTTGAGCAGCGTCTGAACCACGCCATAGAGAGGAACGCCTTCCTGGAGAACGAGCTGGATGAGAAGGAGTCGCTGCTGGTCTCTGTGCAGAGGCTCAAAGATGAGGCCCGAGGTCACTATTAACCAGCAGTGTTAGCGCTTTGCTTCCTTAAAGGTGGAGTCGGTGATTGTACTGGAGGTTACATTCTGAGAAACGTATTTTCTGTGCTCGGGCTAAGGGGGAGGGGGAATAAATAAATAATCTGGTGTATCTACACAGCCCCGGCTGTTATTGTGAACACAAAGTGGTGCAGACCGCACCACACAACGATACCCTCCTAGCCTTGGCAATGCATTTCTACAGAATTAAGCGTTGCTTTTGAGGGAGCACCCAATGGCATTTGAAGGGAGAGGTGTTTTGTTTTGAGTTCAAATATCAAGCGGCTTTCCTCAGCATCGATGACTCCACCTTTAAGTACCGGCCCTTACACACGTGCCCGTCACCAAGCATTAACGCCATGTTTGTGTGGGCGTAAGTGTCCATGCACACGTATTGTTCTGCCAGCTGATTGCCTTGATCATTGTGCTGCGTGGCAGACCTGCGTCAGGAGCTAGCGGTGCGCGAAAGGCAGTCTGACGTGATGAGGGCGTCCGCCCCAAACTCGCCCACGCGCGACGGCGCGATGATGGACACGGCTGTACAGGCCTCGCTGTCGCTTCCCGCCACCCCGCTGGGCGAGGGTCTGAACAATGCCTTTGCCCACCCGACAGGTAGCTAACACCGCTCCCCCTCACACACACACAGTGCCGTTTACAGTAATGCAATACTAGCCTATACTCAAACGGGCATGATGCTTTTTTCCAATCCTTTTTGAAGTGCTGTCAAATGGCTGTGGCAGTAACTCACCTCTGACCCCGTCTGCCAGGATGTCAGCCCTCAACATTGTCAGTGACTTACTCCGGAAAGTAGGGGTGAGTGGCTCACTACCTCCCTGTGAACCCTGTTTGTTTTGTCCGTGGGACTGGCTCCCTGTCCTGTGCCTTGCCTGTAGATATCCTCTGTCCTTCCCCCAGTGCAGGTGAGCGTTAACGGTCTGTCTTTATGTGCCTGCCACAGGCTCTGGAGTCTAAGCTGGCCGCCTGCAGGAACTTTGCCAAGGACCAGAAGGCTCGGAGGGCTTATCCCGTCGACAACGATAACGTGATCAACGGCAATGTGGCCAAGTACAGCCAGTCTCTCCACACGTCGTATTTCGACAAAGCGTGAGTGAACCCCCCCTTTGTGTATCTACAGCACAAAAAGCCAGAGAAACCGTAATGAGAGTCCTGCCTTGATACCGCATAGCCATCACGTGCACATTTGAGTTCATGATGAATGTGTTTTTTCTGTGTGTTCATTTGCGATTGGGCCCACATTGAGGTGTTTGTATTGGATGATAATGGAAGCAGATGAGTGTCTTTGAGATATTTATATTTATTTGTTTTATCTCCTACCCCCTTTCCCCCCTCCCAGCACAGAGAGGGTCATATTCCCTGCATTGATTTCTAGGTAATTGTAGCATCTCCTCCTCCCGTTTGATTGGGCAGCATGCACGCTGCTGCTAACTAGCGTCTTGCTCCACATACAGTAGAACTACCAAGTGGGTTGGCTGACCTCCTTGGCACTAACTCTCCTGCTGGTGATGGCTGTAATGCTAGTGCTTTCCCTCGCCTTTTAACACTGAGCTCACATGCAGTAGGACGTCTTGAGCTGTGCCCGGCCTAGTTGGCCAACTGGTTATTGAAGGCGGAGTCAGCAATGCTGTGCTAGACGAGTTCAAAGGTCAACAATCTGTATCCAGCATCGCTGACTACACCCTTTTAACTGATTTAATTTTAAAGTTGATGACCAATAGATGTGTTTTGTCTAGTTCTTTCTGATTTGTGTTACCCAAGACTGTATTGCAATATTAGGAATTAACCATTGGAAAAGCCATGCACTCGTCTGTCATTGTGTATTACTGTATGAGCTGTCCTCAGGGCTGCCTTATGCGCTGCACGCTCTAGTTCACTTGGCATGGCTAAAGCCTCCTGGGGTCACGCTGAGAGCTGGGGCAGGCAGTGCCACAGCATAGGGTTTCTCCTGAGTACATGCTGAGTACGCAGATTGGGGCACGGACATTGTCGTTCTCATTTCAGTACAGGGAGCTAGGAATACTTGCGGAGTACGAAAGCATACATTTTCCTTGTTTGAGAATTCCACATGATTAATATATTACTTTCTTCTTGGTCGTCGTAATCTCATTCATTTTTATATATATATA
>JAODUE010023171.1:0-23272 GCA_027564755.1 Amblyopsis hoosieri | reverse complement strand
TACTACTACTACTACTACTACTAATAATAATAATAATAATAATAATTATTATTATTATTATTATTTATTATTATTATTATTATTATTATTATTATTATTATTATTATTATTATTATTTGTATAGTGGTGCTGCATACAATATCGTTTATTTTCAGTCTCTTCAGTGGTGGGCAGACATGCTTAGCCAGTCATATATAAGAAGCAGACTGTGTCTGGCCCCTGGGTCGTAGTTTGAGAACCCCCATCATTGTATTTACAGTGTGGTTGTCGGGATCAGTGATTTTCACAGTATCAAACAACTAAAACAATAAAAAACTAGAAACGAAATAAAACAACAAAATAGGAGGTTAACAGAATACAAAGGCAAAAAATAAAAGCTGAACAGAGATCAAGGGTGAACTCTACAAATGCAAGACCCAATAATGAAGTAAATCTGCTCAAAGCTTTTTTGTTTAATGAACGTGGAGCTGATTTATTTTCCGCATGGCTCTGCAGTTTTGTCTGGGTGTAGAACAGAGCGTGCTCTGTTCAGTGCCAACTCAAAGACCAGGTGTGGGGCAGACGGGCTTAAACAGTTAAACGTATACTGAGCACAGTGGAAATGTATCTGCTTTTAAATGACGATGCCTAGTGCTGCTGAAATCTCAGTCTGTATTCTGTCTCTTTTCATTGCAGTTGCCTACTATTTAGGCAAACATTTGATCTGTCTGAACAATGTTATATTTAGACATTTAGACTTTTAAGATACATGCCGAAATACTGTATATATAAACTCAACTACAATTTAATGATTCCATATATTGGACAACAGTACAACAGTATAAACTGTTAATTACATAGGAAGGAAACATATAACAAAGAAATCAACAATACATTACTTTGTCTACGTGTATTGCATCAATATAAGTATATCTGTGTGGTTGTTGACGACTTTGTCTAATACATTTATCAAGAAAGATATTAAAAAAAAAGTAATATAATAATATTCAGATTATTAAAACATTGGGTGGGTGGGTGGGATGTTGGCTAAATATGATAACATCTCTATTTAGCCCTAAGTAATGCTTATTTCGTGCTCTTTTCCTGGGGAAGCAAGAAACTTGACAGGCCAGACTGAATCAGAATATTACTGTAATACCCACACTGTATGACAATAATCAATTGATCTCATACAGATAATCGTACATCATAAAAGTAAGGAAAAAGGTTGCCATGTCTCTCGTTCTCTTGTCCCCTTTTGGGACTTTTCAACGAGCTAAAGCAATGAAATAAAGCCAGAGCATTGTTAACTGTATTGTCTTTTCTAGCTGTCATAGAGAGGATCACCTTTTGTGGATTGTGTTTAGTGGGTGATGTAAACCTGTGGCTTGGTGCAAACTCATATATACCAATATACAGATGTCAAGGCTGTTCTTAGGTCAAAGGGATTATAACAATGCTTTGCGATTATTAACATATACAGTAGCTTCTCTTGTTAACATCACATTCTTGCTCATTGCTCAAATTAAACTGTGCTCCAAGGACGCTGACATATTGTTTCTCTACTGGAATGTGTGTGTAACCCCAAATATAGCTGGCAGACCCTCAAATATGCTTGGAGATTAAGTAAAAAGTGGTTTGGCTTCTCTCTGAGAGATAATCCCAAACCAATGAATCAAACAAACCTAAATTGGACAAATTAGGATGAGTGTGATGAACATGAGTTCATGGCTTGTCATTGGCATGTTGCTTTGGTTTGAGGGCTATACTGAGCACAACTTTGCCACAGCTCACTGCTGCCCTCTGTCAAACTATTATTAGTATTGCAGACAGACACAAAAGCCGTTGCAATTGGTTACTGAGGCTTCTTGGCTTTGAAATGTTTGAACAAACATTAAAGTGCCAATATAACGGTAAGACGTCCGCAGCGTAAATCCCAGAATACCATTTCACGGTCAGCAATGACAGTCATCCCCTCTTTGTCTGCCTGTGAGTCTACTTCCAGGAATGCAGATGCAGACACAGCACTTTTCTGTCCCAATGTGTGTTTCATTTGGGCCCACTGTCTCAAACGCACATGTGGCTCAAATATGTGGCCAAGTGCTCCAACAGAAACAGACTGAGCCCAGGTCCTAATGTGTACCTTGCTGGATTGTGCCTCAGTGACAATAAAATAAGTTTGACAGAACCACGTGTTGTAATAGCATATACTTCAGAAGCTCTGTCAGACTCCCACAGATGTCATTGAGGTGAATCACCCCTGACAGATAAACATGAGCCATTCCCAAACTATTACCTTTGATTGGGAATGACATGATGATGTAGTTTTGGTTGTTGTTGATGATAAATTAAGTATTGCACGCACACATAGAGGCACACACACATAGTACTGTACAGTACATTCACAGAAAGAACAACATCATTATTTATGTTATTAATATTTATAATTGTTAACTCAAATGTGTCTGCCTTTCTATGGCTGAAACATAATGTGCAAAGACTGTATCACCCATCATAATTCAGCTTTTGTATAGAGAGGGTACACCTCTAAACTTTAATGATTTCTGTTCCATACAACTGTAACAGCTTCCAAATGAACCATGCATGAACATCCAATTTTAAAAGTGAACCATACATGTAGACCTTCAGTATCACTGCATCCTTATTAAACAGGATACACATTATATCTCTGCTTAACATGCTTTTATTAATAGATCATGATATGTCAGATACTATATTGATCACATCCATTTGTCATTATTTTCGGCATACTGTATGTGTGTAATTGTTACTGCAAAGCACCCAAAATGACTTACACAAAATATTACTGCAACAAATGAAGTGGTATTCACACCACAATTACTGTTGTAGCTGCTGGTACAGTAGTTCTAACATGTTAACTGTATCTGTCACATACTATAGGTTTAACGTTTATTGTGAGTGAGTTTGAGAGAAGTGCAGAGTGCAGAAAGTGCAGAGAAATGCTGAGATAAAAAAAAAAGTGTTAATGAAAATGCGAGAACTACTGTACGTAGCTACAATTAAATTCTGTATTATTCTATGTTGGTAGTAATAATCACAAACGGTATCACTCAATCCACTATACACTATATTGGCAAATATATATTTATATATATATATATATATATATATATATATGCAGTTTTTAAAAGACTAACATTAAACCAAACGCATGCATACAGCTGCTTCCAATGAATATCAGATGATTATTCAAACACAACACAGATGAACCATCTCTTATCTCTCTGGGTAATTAACGTTTCTCTGGATGAGGCGGGCCATTAGAGGAGCAGTCCAGAGATCACGGTGTGACAAGTAGCAGTTGCAAAAAGTGAAGTACGTGCATTTAGAGCTGATCTGACGGACCGTGAGGTAGTCTGAGGTAGTTTTTGTCTGTCTGTTTTACCTGGAGTAATATGCTGAGGTCATGGCTGTGGGAGCCGACAGCATCATTCACTGCTGTGTCTGGTTTCCCTCCCCTCCACCCATTAGACCTTGCTTCTCCTGTTACCTGCTGTCATCCCCGTTTTCCAGCGCCATGCACACCCTCGTATGCAGGGCTTCACCTTTTTCTGAACACGTTCACACACAGGCAATCATTTAGAAAATAATCTACGGTACTGCTTCAGGAAGCTGTTGTGTCTACGGAAATCCAGTTGTGACTTTTCATGAATATTTCATAGTGATGTTAAACTATTCAACAATGTCTGTTCAGTAAAACCCCTAGATTTGAATTCTCATAGTGAACTGTGGACCAAACCGAGTTTAACCTTTGTAATAATATAACTCACCCCTGCCCCTTAACACAACACTTCTGATTGACAGGGCTGGGATTGATATATAACCCCCCGCACAAACACGCACATGCACACACGCTCAGACACGCACACACAAGTGCACACACGAAAGCACATCGGCACACACACATTGTAATCCATCTGTTTGCTATGCTGTGGTTTTCATTAGTGTGGGTAATACGCCACAGAGAAAGCAGTGTGTCACAGGGGCTGGTTGTGGTGATGTGGCTGCTTGGATGAGGGCCGGCCCGATGGACCAGTGACACGTCCTCATGGACAGCTGTAACATTCGTGAAAAATTCCATTAACTCCAGCGGGCCTGCATCTTTTTACACCTCAAACCACATTAACTATTTTAATTAGATGTTAGCTATTCAAAAAATAGCACTTTGCAAAGTGTCACTGATGCAATAGAGAATAGGTGATTAGAGCATAAGCTATTTATATACTATTTGTATCTCTTCACTAATATCTAATTCATTTCTTAATTGAATCTAAAATATTTGGAACTAAATATTCCGACACATTAGTGATTCTGCAGAAATCATTGGTAATATTTACCATATTGTCCATGGTGACTGTCAATGTGTCAGAGCCCTCTTTCTGTGTACTGTAAATGTGCTAACATGGTGCGGTTTCCAGGCCTTGCTCAGGTCCAACTTCAAGCTACTTGATTGATATTGGCTAGCAGCAAACTGTTGTAACCCTCAACGGCTGTCTGAAGACTTTTGCCCTGCTTCCTTTTCACAGCTGTTTCCTGACCCCAAACTGCTGAAACAGTGGTGTAGCAGGGCCATGGTTAGGCCAACACAAACCAAGACCCTGCCTCCTGCTAACACATATTCTGCCCACACACACCCACACACACACACTCACAGGTGTGCGTGTCAATATACATTGTACCCCTCTTTAATAATTGTGATACTGGTCACAATGCAGCTCTTCCTGTTGGAGTCAGGTCATTTCCTGTTTTCTCTGCCTGGTTAGGGCTTTGCTTTACTGTGAATGAAGAACAGTGGGGATGAAGAGCAGGGAAGGACTCCACTTCCTGCCTATCATCACTTTCTCCACACACACACACACACACGCACACACACACACATGCACGCACGCACACACACACACACACACACACACACACACACGCAAGCACGCACGCACACACACACACACGCACACACACACACACGCACACACACACACGCACACACACACGCACACACACAGAGCAAGTAATGCCCAGTAGTATCCCATCTCTTTTCTTCGCAAATGCAAACCAATGTGTTCAGTGATATCTTTTATCATTATACTGCATCTGTTCAGCAGGAGTGACATGCCTTAAAGTTCACATATATTGTATCTCCCTTATAGCATGTTTCCCTATTATCACATCTGGACAGAGTGAAGCCTTGTGAAGCAGTACTCGTATAACTCTAAATCAGGAATGGCAGCTCTCCTATAGGTCTAGTGATATGGGCTTGTAAGGGTACAAGGTAGACTGAGAATAGGCTATGCAAATAAACTATAAAATAGTAATGCCCCAACTAATGCTCCACAGCTTTGTAACAACGCATGTGTGTTGCCGCTGCTGCAGAAAAGCCAGAACATGTTGTTCATTCAAGAGCTGTTGGATAAACGGAGAATTTAGATTATGAAGAATTCCAAATCAAAGGAAATTTGTCCACGGCCTCACGGGAGCATAACAACATTACATGTTGTGTGTCATACACAAACACACACAAATCAAAACAATTCTATATGAGGGCTGTTTATCACTTGGAGTCGGGCTAAACCAACTGTTTAGAGACAAGCCCCTAAACACAGAGTGGAGTGGAGAGTGGGGGGTTTAGAAACACTGGAGTACACTTCAAAGTGCTTGCTACCAGATTACCTCTTACGTAATAATGCATAAAAGCACATAAACACAAAGGGTGCTAAGCACAATCACTTAGTAGTAGGGAGGGTCAAGAAATGAGGCAAATTGTTTTTGACAATTAGGCTGATGCCAGATATTGCCCGCTTTGCCCTACACAATCGTTAGTCCCCATCAGCCAGCTCTGTTTATCAGTAACTCTGCAGCGATTAGGCCCAGGGTGTGGTCAGACATAGATCAGCCAGTCCTAAACACACAAGCCGTGTTTGGCAAGTTTGCACGAGGTCCCACTGAGAGTGAAACATGAAGAAATGAAGATAGCCTGGAAGCAAACAAGGAAGAGAATGAGCAAGCAAGGATGCATGAAAGGACGAAAGGAAGATTGGAAGGTAGGAAGGCAGGGAGGAAGGAAGATTGGAAGGAAGGAAGGAAGTAAGGAAGGAAGGAAGGTTGGAAGGAAGGAAGGAAGGAAGATTGGAAGGAAGGAAGAACAGAAGGAAGGAAGGAAGGAAGGAAGGAAGAACAGAAGGAAGGAAAGAAGAACAGAAGGAAGGAAGGAAGGAAGGAAGGAAGGAAGGAAGAAAGGAAAGATGTGTGAGGGAGGGTGGAATGAGGAATGGATAAGAAGGGAAGAAAATGTGACCAATGAAAGAAGATTAAATACTATAGGTTAAAATAAAATAAAACAAAAAATAATAAATTATATATTGTTTAAATAACAATTAGTCCAGATTAATGGTTTTGGGGATGCTTATTAGAAGAGACCAAGGTACTGTAGCCAAAATAATACAATACAAAGATTAGCCATTCTACTACACTTCAACAGTTATCCCATATGGTGTGCATCCCGCTTGATGATGATGACACATTATTTAGTCAGTATTTGATTGATGATCTTGAGCACAATGATTCATCCAACAAAGTTGGAAGGTTCGGTCAAAGCCATGAATATTTGGAAACAGAAAGAGCACATGTGCACATTTAAAGATAAACTCAGTGAGTTGACCAGTCAATGTTGTCACACTGCCCCCTGGAAATTAGATATTTGTCCCTTTATTGCTATTTGATATACCAGTGTCCGTATACTCTTTAATGACTCTTTGATCCAATTTGACTTACATAAGACATATTGCTCAAGGATTCCTGCAAGTTGGCCAACTCTCAAGCCCACATCTGTCCAGCTAAAAGTCTATCACCCAGACCACTAGACTATCATGCCCACCTGAGTAACGAAAGAAATAGCTTGGCAGACAGACAGAGAGTTTGATAGGGAGAGAGAAACAGAGAGAGTGCATTCATATGCATGCACATAAAATGTATTACTCCATCTGTGTATTTGAATATCCTACATCCCCAACTCATTATACAGTCCTCAATATACAGTAGCAGCACTACCCAAATGTCCTAATGAAACAAAAAGCGGTAACCAAAGAAAAATGAAAGGGTCTTGACTGACACCTGATGGAAATGTATGTAACTGCACCCTCACCTGTCAAACCGTGCAAAATGAGTAGAACATTGAGTATTGTAGAACATGTTCTACAATGAGTAGAACATTATATTTTACCAAGGAGATAGGCTTTTACCAAGGAGATAGGCTTTGTGCTTGCTAATAAAAAATGACCACACATTTGCTATCCCAAAAAGTGGTAAGCTAACCCATAAAATATAACTGCTTAAATCTGGGTATAAAATACTATCCTGCTCTGAAAGCTCTCCTACACACATCTAGATCACACACTTATATGTTTATATTCACAAATGACAAAGCTATACAGTATATATATAGTCTAATTAATACAGATTTCAAACCAAGTATGTAGTACTCTCTAGACGCTACATGCAAAATATGTTTCACATTTTCAAATTAGGAACATATCACGCAATGTAATCAGTTGGGTGAGTTTATTTATCATTAGAAAGAGATGGCATACATTTCACTGGAGTATGAAACTTAGTTTTTGTTTAAGATGCGTGACAGTGAGGTCACTTCACATATTAGTTATATAAGTTACAAACAAAATATATCATGGGAACACAACCAAAATAAATTTATTTTAAGAACATGGCAGGGAGCCAGTTGAGTTGGTTCATTTTCAGAATATTGAGAAATCTAATAAAAAATCATAAGCTGTGCCACACTTCGAACATATAGGCAGCTCCCATTTTTCATCCTTGAGACTAAACCCAGGGGCTCAAGCGGCTGCAGGCTGCTCTTGATTCAAGTTTTGCCAAGTTTCTTTGAATGTTTCTTGTCCCTAAACTCCAGAGAGGAAAAAACAACATCCATATAGGCCTTCCTATGGCTTTGAAAAGCTATTATCTTTCTCTCATATGTCTATCTCTCTCTCTCGCTCTCTCTCTCTCTCTCTCTCTCTCTCACACATACACACACACACACACATACACATTGTGGTAAAGCTTCAGTCTGCTTTCTTTTGTTTACATCATCATGCCGACACAGTGGCAAAATAGCAATTTCAAACTACAGCATGGATTTATACTAAATGTACTTAATCATCAACTCTCTTTGGTAATAGGCCACTGCTGACCCTGGTGTTGTGCTGTAAATGCACACACAACATGTTAAATACATCAGAATCATGTTCTTCTTCCATCAAACATGTACACATCCCGTCCTGTGGAGGCTTACCCTGCCCAGCCCTGCCTGACTCCCCCATCCTGTCTGCAGCCTGCCAGGCCTAGATAAGGTGTCTTGGCAGGGAGCGGGAGCACTGGCCTTCGCCTTTGTTGGGTGGGAATCCAGGAAGCTGTGTTCTCGCCGCGCTGCTGGAACAACAGGACAGGGAGGGGAAGCAATCCCCATATGAAACAGAAGAAGGAGAGCGGAGCTATAGCCAGTAAAACATGCAAGATAGCTTACCTTTGGATGCCAGGCAGTCAATTGCATGTTTCACAGGCCATTTTTACAATGCTACACAGGAAATAAAAATCCTATTAAACTTTACACTAGGACACTATCTACTTTATTTGACGGTGGTGTGTGTGTGTGTGTGTGTGTGTGTGAGAGAGATATCAGATACAGTGCAAAGCAGGTGCTAAGCTTGAATGTGTGTAGCTACACACACTGCCATCACCAGTTCCGATATCTGTCTGATTTACAGTCATACATCAGGCAGGAGCACGCATGCACACACACATGCACGTGCCACACAGAGAAACGTTCAAATGCACTGAACCACAGTATGTACACCGTTTGTTCTGTATACATGTAGCAGTTAATGGTTGGAGTATGATTACAGTAATCAGATGTAATACATATTAGGACATGCCATATTTTAAATTCAAGCATATTTCCATAGTTTCCACAATGTGGCTTTAACGTAGATGCAGAAATAGCATCAGTTATAGGCCTATTTGCATTCACGAGAAGAGCAAAGAATGTCACTAAAGGCTTTTCTAGATGGAAAAAAAGTTGTCCCTCTTCTCCAAACTGGCTTTGACAAGAGTTGTTTCAAAAACTGGCTCCACTGGTTCACAGGTTCGTCCAATCACCTGCCAAGTATTTTTTGAAGATGTCTGTCCTTTTCAAACAGTTTCAATGGACGGCTCCCCATGGTATTGTACATACAGTAGAACTATATATTGTATATTTTCGTGAAAAAAACATCTGACATGCCAGGTCACGCAAGGCCATCCTGACTTTGCATGCTTCAGTTCCGTGAGAATCATTCTGGAGAGCTTCAAATCCTTGTGACTTGAGTCCAAGTAACAACAGACCTTATCAATCACTGTCATACTGATAGCCATGGGCGATTGGGCGTGATTTAGATGTGAAAACAGCGAATGCTACTTGAAAACAAAAATGACAGAAAGATGGTTCAACCAAACAACTGTATTTTATGAAAGTTCAAACTGTTTCCATGGACTCCTCAGATGAACTTGTGTCTTGTGTAACCTGACTAGCGTCAAGTTAATGTGCTTATGCTCCAGAGTGAAACAAATGGCAAGCGTAATCTGACAATATTATCAGGCACAGAGACCTTACACTCACTATCAACTGGCTCTTTCCCACAAGCAAAGCCCTCTTAAATCCCCCAGATATCCAGACAAGGCCTCACCCCCATGGGTCAGATTAGACCTCTCTCCCTTGGTCCACCCTTATGACTGTCCAACCCTGACACCACACCAACTGAGGTAATGTCTGTATGCCTAATCTTCTCTCTTCAGGGAGCTGATATCATTCTCCTCCTGTCTGATTTTCACATACTGTTTGACCCAGATTTGCACCCAATACCACATAAATAAAATGTGTCCATGGGTTCAGAGCTACATAAACAGCTGGTTAGCTGTGGAGGGCATGGGAGGAAGCCACAAATTTAGGGTTAGAACACGGGGGACCGCAAAAAATAAACAGTATAATTCAAAGCATCATCCTTGTGGTTGGTTGACAATGGATGGGTCAAAGCAATACATGCACTTGGCTGCTGGTTTACTTTTTTGCTTAATACGTAGACTCAATAGGTTCTCACGAATAATTCATGGTTAGGGATTTCAATTGAAAAATTTTGTTTTTAAGCTTTACAAAAAGACATGTCCCATTAGAGTTGGAAGAAAACCTCATACAGTAGCTATTTAATACTTTAGAACATCTTGTTGAATAGGTCTGCTGCTACAGTTAACTTATACAACAAGAAAGAAAACCAAGTGAAATACAGTAAGAGGCTATGGGTGGCTAACGGGACAGTCAGTAAATCATACTCCCTGAGCTGAAACTGGATTCACCACACCTGTCAAAACTCATCAAGGATCCATATATTTATCTGAGCTGCCTGCATTTCTGTCCTAAATCCCATTCTTTTAGAAGAGGAAAAGTAGATAAAGGAAAGCTAAATACACAAGTAGAATCCCTGACGTCTTTCCAAAGAGGAAATTATTATTTTTTAAGTTATTAGAGTGCTTCCTGAAGTGAAGGAAATGCACAAAAGTTTTGCATGCATGTGTCCATGAGCAAAGACAAACATAGGCAGATGTTGCCTGGCAGTTTGACAAATATATGAACCTACACAACCCCTCACTCCTGTTTGGCTAGTAGCTCAGCCAATGTGTGATAAAATATAAAGTATATCTCACAGCTGAATGGAAAGAAAATCTGAAAAACTCCAAAAGGTCTTTTTGGCCTGATACACAAAGGGAGGAAATTGCATTGATTTAAATTCAGCTTCTTTTGGCATCAGTCCCTGCTTTTCTTTTTCTTTCCCTAAGTGAGACAGTTTGGTCTGGGGCTGTTGGTTAAGATACTGCCCTTGAAGAGATTTATTTTCCTTGCCTTTGAAAATACTTCCACTGTGATCGAATAACTGGATGATTGGAAGTGACAGCATCACCCTGCTTGAGAAATGTAATAATACAGATTGACTTATGTAGGAATGAATGTGGACAAGCCAAAAACAAACATCAACTGCCTGTTCCATTCATAAAATGATCAATTATGTCTATATCCAGTCCAGAAACAACAATGTAACCATATATGAATAAAAGTTAAAAGTTTTAATTCAGCCAGGTAATTGTATATTTTATCAACCTTTGTTATATCAACACATAAAAGCAAACAGAGTATATGTAGAGGAGAATATGTGATGGCTTAGTAGCTACTGTATGATGATGCAGGTTCAGATCTTGACACACAATATTTAGCTTTGGATCATTCATGCCAAACCCACACTGGGGAAAGCTGCAAGAATACATTGTCCTGCGGCAGAATTACTTTCGAATTAGGACGATATAGGAGATGGTTAGTGTTTCACAGTCCTTCAGCTTCGCTACATCCTCCTAGTTAATTGCCTCATTTTCTAGTGGCATAAATCCCACAGTTCACAGCATTCACTTGCTGTGAGCCGACCTCAACATGCTACTGTAGGCTAACAAACAGTCGCATGTGGCATCCATTGCTTTGTATCTGTGCCACTGGTGTGGAAACACTGGTACTGTATTTAAGAGTGACAACTTTTGAATCTACTGTGTAACTTTTGTTATTTTTATGGGTTAGCTCCAGGTTTGCAACTAACTGAAACACATTTACACAGTAACTGTATATATAGGACTATATCTCATTTAGTTACAATAATTGGCCCTAGCATAAACTGTAACAATGAAAACAAATAACAAAAAATCCTGTCAAAATTGTTAAGTGACAAGTGTGTTACCATGCTGTTACATATATGTGAAATATTATTTGGTTGGATAACAATCCTCTTAGTGGACTAGTTTTTAGGTTTCCAAAATCTTTACCAAAGAAGCAGCATGGCTAATGTACATATCAGCAGGACTCCTATCACATGGCTTAATGTCCAAACACATGCTGTGTAGACCAACATCTTACTAGCACACTTACAAAGACATCTGCTGACAACTCTGCATGCCGCAGATTCAAAGGCCATGAGCTATAGGTCGAGAGGTTGTGTTTGAGACCTTGTGTCATTCTTTCATGGCCTCAGACACATTCCCTATGGACTTGATTTGGTTTTATCATCATCAGTAGCCTGGTGTAAGTAGACCCACAATTCACTTCGGTAACTGTCCAGTTAACAGTTTATAGGTATGTGGTTAGTGTTAAACTACTGGACAACGTTTAAACAATCAGTGTTGCTACAACTGTTTTGGTCACCTCATCCAGCTCTACCACCATTTTTCAAAACATTCTTGACATCAACGCCACACACTAAATCACCGTGATTGGTCCACTGGTGGCTGTGAAAACACTAATGCGAACAGGGTTTCCAGACGATAATCTCAGCTAAACAAATTGAGTTTAGAGCAATAGTCTGGCGGAGCCAAGACTCTAAGTCATCATTGGTTGATGTGCAATTAAAATAGTCCTTATTCTCATCTTCTTATACAGTAGTTGACTACTACTTAGATACATATTGATTTTCATTGTGGAAAATTACTGCGTTCTACTGTTCCTAGCTGGCATTTTGAACCACATGAAAGCAATTAGAGCTCAATGACTTCATATTTTACAATTTGGTTTCATATCAAGCCAGCACTCCAGCTTAACATTTCTAATAATGTACATCCCTTCCAGACATTTTCTTTCTTCTATCCTCCGTGCATGTTACAGTAACGCTCTGCTTTACTAACTCATTGTCATATTTTGATTGGTTCTCATCATCGCCTGTTTCCCTTCTCTTGGTTTCTTGATCATCTGTGCTGCAGACACCTCCTGTTGCCCCCTATACTTAGCTCATTCTCCCTCTGCTTCGGCCTGCTCTGTTCCACTTCTGCATCCCAGCAGTCTGAGCTTCCTTACCTCGGGTTATAATAGTTAGACTGTGAAATCATCGGGGCCCCGCCCTCCCTTCATCCCTCTGTCCTCCTTTACATCTGCAGCCCCTCTTGCTCTCGCTCTCGCTCTCTCTCTCTCTCTCTCTCTCTCTCTCAATTCACTTAAACTCAAGTTAGCTTTATTAGCATGACAGTTATTACAACAGTATTGCCAAAGCTAGAGGCTAGGTAGCCCTCAATAACAATATACAAACAATAACACAAATAGTCCTACAGTAATAACACCCGTGGTGATGACAATAATATCAATAACAGTCTGTATCATTTAAAGGACACAATAATAATTCAATAATTTAAAGGCATAGCAATAATAATAGTAATAGTAATATGGGTAATAACAACAACAATAGTAATATAATAATAATTAACAACAATACTCTCTCTCTCTCTCTCTCTCTCTCTCTCTCTATCCCACTTTTCCTAGCAACCTAAGGCACAAGTTTTATTTATGGTTTTGCAGTTTGAGGAGGGGGCTGAGGCTCTAGCCTGGCCTCTCTCAGCCGGTCAGCAATTGGGGTAATGATGGGGGTTGGGGTACGAGCGCCAGGCAGAACTTGAGTATCTAGCAGCACAGGCAAGCCAATCTCCTCTGTACGTAGCACCACACTGAAGTGATTAGGCCACAGGAAGCTGAACCTGACATTGCTGACACTAGGCCTCCTCAGCCACATCCTGCCCCCGCATGCACCCACAAACAAACCACCTTATACTGACACACCATTCACCGGGGCAACCGGCATCTGATTTACATCTTCTGATAAAGGGGGTGTGGGTTGTATTATGGAGAATGCAAGAGCAGAGGACACATCCTAGAAAGAAGTAAAAAACATGAAATAACGGCTGCTGTTGCTGTTTCATCCGTGCTCCCTGGTGTGGTGTGTGCTGCACATGGTGAGCAGGAAAGAACTACTTGCTCGGTGAATTTCAGCCTTATTAACCTGAAGTGGGTCCAATCGCCCTCTCTGCTGTAGGCACTTTGATTTGGCTATATGTACAGTATGTACAATAGTACAATCAGTCTAAATTGGTTAGCTTGGAAAAATGAAACCCTGGCTACAGTATATAGATAGATAGATAGATAGATAGATAGATAGATAGACAGCGCCACAGTGCCTACCATAATGTCAAAGAGAAGTGACAATGCTGGGGTTCAGTACTTTCTGGTTAGTTAGGGTGGGATATATATACAGTAGCTTTGAGATATTGACAGAACACTACTGCCCCCTTCTGTTTTGGTTGAAGTAAAGAGCATGCTCTTTACTGTGTGTGTGTGCGCGTGTGTGTGTGTGTGTGTGTGTGTGCGTGCGTGCGTGCATGTATGTGTGTGTGGTATATTACAGAGCTGATTATGCATGAGCTTCCCCTTTCACCCTTAATCAGTGGTGAGAGAATAGGAGATAATCAGAGTTTTGTAAAACCTTAACTTTCATTTGAGGTCATTCTATTGCTGAGACAAACATTAATTAATAAACCAAGTCACGCATTCACCTATTTAATCAAATAAGAAATATATTACTGTATATCACACTAATAATACAATACATTATAACTAAATAAATTCCAACTACACATTTTGTATTATTTTTGTACTCTTCAACCTCTGTATTTTTAATCATCCCAAGTTGCAGACAACATACAGTAAGCACATTTTAGCATCTTAAGTCTATGCAGCATTTAAAAAATGCTATTTAAACATTTTCCCTCATATATCAATATAACGTAGAAACCAGTGCACATTAGAGCACAGAAATCCTTGTACGACAGGGTTCATGTGTGATCTATGAAACATTTGTATCTCGCCGATTTAAGCGTATGATCAGGCATTGATAAATGTGCCGACTAAAAACAATCGTAAGTTATCATGCCCCTATTGCAGTTTACAGCATCGCACTGGATTATGGTGCTCATTTTTTTTTTCCTAATCTTTTTTGTGTCTTACAGTATATTTAAATTATTGCACAGTTGTGGATATATGTATTTCTTAATTGTACTGATGCATCAGATCAATCAGTTATGCATTAGGGGTGTTGTTATAAGCCTTTGGCTAGACAAACTGGTATGGACCCAGCCCCACAGAGCCAGGCAACAGGGAGTTGTGAGAAAGCGTGTGCCTCCTCCACCCCAGTATACTGACCTACAGAACCATGACCCCAGAATCTGACAGCAGAGCTCCTGGAACAACACACCCAAATGCGTCAGTCAATTGCGGAGATAGACCACTCACCAATAGCCATCAACAAATAAAGCCAGAAACGTGCAACACATAAAGTACTTGCCAGATATACAGGAACTTTAGAGAATGGAAATATAAACAGAGCAAATTTCAAGCCTTTTTTCAAGTAAAATACATTTTTGTTCACAAATATGTACAAATATGTTAGTGAGCACTTCATATTTGCCCAGAAAATCCATCCTCCTGACGGAAGTGGCTTAGCAAGATGCTGATTAAAAAGTGTTATTGCACAGATATGTCCTGAACATAATTAAAGGCCACTCTCAAATGTGTAGTTTATCACAAAACACAATGGCTTTCATTTATAAAACATGCGTATGGCAGAAATCTGTGCGTACAATCTTTTCCACCCAAAGGTCGGCATTTTTCAATTTGGACCGACTTGGACGTGAGTCATGGCGACGATCAAATCTTACGTCAGGTCTCAACTCATGTACGCACGTTTTCGAGTCATCTTACTTGCGGTGCAGCATAGTAGAGGTGGCAGATAATTATCTGTGAGTTGTTTTTAGACAATATTCTGCTTCTGACAGGCATTTAAGAGTAGATATTTATTTAAATATATGACGGCAAAATATTCGTAAAACCAGTGTAGTCCACGGGATTAATTTTATAGCCTGCATGCCAGAGAAAGCAACACCATTTTGGCCTGTTCTGAATAGCGCAGGTTAATAACAGGGTGTTATTAATTTATGAAGATTGATCCGACGATGACAATCTAGATTGCCAAAACAGCCGTGCCTGCTCAGCACAGCCCCAAAGGGGGTCCGCTTTTCAGGTTCTCATTTTTTAAAGGCAAAACACCACTTATCTCTGATTTAGGCAGAAGAAACATAATTAAAATGATCTAAACATCTAAACATCATATTTATTAGGAGAATTGTCTTTGAGTTGTTTTCAGACCAGGCAGGCATTATGCATGTCAATGCATCCATATATTCATTAAATAGCCTATCAACCCGTATCGGGTTGTTAAATATAGGGTATATAGATTATGCCAAAATATTATATTTTGTAAAGCAAATCTATATCGGCGGAGGGAAATGTAGCATAGAGATTAACAGGCTGTTTATTTGATCATGGTGACAGAATATAGCCTGTGCTCAAAGAGCCCTCTATGTAGTGGTTCACTACGTTCGTGGTAATTTTTCATTTTTTTAATGAACACCATAACATCTGATTGATCTGAAACGTCATGTGAGCGCTAATGTAAGTTGAATTATGCTCTCGGATCTGCACTGGTTTCAACGTAGATTGATACATGAGGGTCAATGTCACAGATGTCATACGTTTTGAGGAAGTGTACACTGGCATGCTGACTGCAAGATTGTCCACCAGAATGTACTTTTTTAAGATACAACTCCTTCATATAGCTTGGGGCTGTGCTGGCCATGGGTCTCTGGCATAGGTTCATCTGGTTGCATCAGAACATCAAATGACACCCAGTTATCCTGCACAATACCATGCACAACCTCACAGGCCATATTTATGTTGCTATTTCAGCAGATTGTTCCCTACTGAATATAAACATACAGTGGGTCATTATCAGCATTCTGCATAGCTTGATGACAACCTACTTATTTGAATCAGGTGTGTTGGAGCAGGACAACATCTAAGCATGTAGGGCAGTAGGTCAACCCAAGGACAAACGTTGAATACACTTGCATCTCAGTAAATTAGAATATTGTGGAACAGTTATAGGAAAAAGTGTGGTAGGAAAAGATGCACAAGCAACAGGGATACCCGGAGCCTTGAGAGGATTGTCATGCAAAAGCCATTAAAATATTTGAGGGAGCTTCACAAGGAGGGAACTAAGGCAAGAACCACCACGCACAGACATCAAGGAAATGGGCTAAAACTGTTGCTGAACAGCCACTCTTGAACCAGAGGCAACGTCAGAAGTGTCTTACCTGGGCTAAGAAGGAAAACAACTGGTCTGTCGTTGCAACAGAGTCTCCAAATCAATTCGTGCGAAAACGTACATAAAGTAACTCCCAGAATTTGTTTGTTTTTACACAAAATTGTCTTGGTCTGTTTCGTTCAATAATGCACAAATTATAACTAGGGCTTGATTCGTGTGAAAAAGTACAAATCTTTGACTGAAATTAAGACATGCTTCCCATTTAGACTAGATCTAGGATAGATAGATTATGTATTTCATTTATTTTTTATTTTATAAATGCAATAGCCCTATTGTTACATTAAAATATAGTTATTATTTTTTGCGACAGACCGGTTGCGGTTAGGTCTTGGATCGGTTTTCTTAACTCAACGTGCACCGTGGGAAGACGAGAAACTGACCCAAGATCAGTCAAGTGGAGCAGTTAATCTCAATCGCAAATGTACTTTTTTTCCCTCCGCGGTACCGTAGTAGGCAACCGGTAGGCAGGCTACTGGTACAGTAGCCTACATGGAACGTAATCTCAGGTACGGTACCGGTATGCTATATTTTCTTTCTATCGTAACCAGAGCCATGGCTCTGATCGTAACTAGACCAAAACATTGTACTTGTAGTAGGATTATTCGCTATCATATCATGTCAATGTAGGCTATATTTCGATAAATCACAATATATTTTGATATCATTAGTTTGTTTAAATAAAGATTCCAGGGTTTTCCAACTTTGAAAGCTAACTTGCCGTGAAAGTGGGTAGGCTAATAGGCCTTTTTGACAAAAGTTGACAACGTATTCCATCGTTATTTTTTATTTTTTTGGATTGCAATGTCATGCTAGCGTGAGACAGGAAATGGTACTTTTTTTTTTTTTGTGAGATAGGACATAAATACGATCTACTACGGTCCTACGATCGTTTATGCAACGATAAAATAATATTAGTATAAATAATATGAAAACTATTGTTATACTTTAATGGTATAATATATACAAAAATATAACTAATTAGAAAAACTGGAGATTATTCTTGTTCTTGGATTGGATTCGCAGTGGTTTATGGGATGCGTAGTTCCTTAACTCTTTATAAACAAAGTTATGTAGGCATACACATTTATCTACTTTTTCCTTTTTTCTGTTATTATCCAAAGATGTTTGCGCCGAATCAAATTGTCTGTGGTCATGACGAGTATTATCGCAGCTGGTTGGCTTGGTTCCAGGCTTAAATCACTTTATATAAGGATTTTACGTAAATGTTAAGGATTTTAAGTCAATTAAGAAAATGAATGGGAAATGTACTTGCTAAAAACGTGGTCGGACACTGTTACAGTAGGCTACCGGTGGTATGCGTGAGAGAGTTGGTTGGCAACCATTGCTATTGTATCTTGGCTAGTATGGTTCATTTATCTTTCAGTTGTTAGTGTATCCAATGTAAAATAGTAATTCCATCCATCCATCCATCTTCTCCCGCTTATCTGGAGTCGGGTCGCGGGGGCAGCAGCTCCAGCAAGGGACCCCACAATTCCCTTTCCCGAGCCACATTAGCAAGCTCTGACTGGGGGATCCAGAGATGTTCCTAGGCCAGTGTGGAGATATAATCTCTCCACCTGGTCCTGGGTCTGTCCCGAGGCCTCCTCCCAGCCGGACGTGCTTGGAACATCTCCCAAGGGAGGTGCCCAGGGGGCATCCTTACCAGATGCCCGTACCACCTCAACTGGCTCCTTTTGACGCAAAAGAGCAGCGTCTCTACTCCAGGTTCCTCACGGATAGCTGAGCTTCTCACCCTATCTCTAAGGGAGACGCCAGCCACCCTTCTGAGAAAACCCATTTCGGCCACTTGTACCCGACTTGCCAGATGGATTCTTGGGAGCAGTCCATCAAAACTTTGTAAAGAAAAACAAAAAAAAAAAAACTTGGTTTTTCCTTGATTGGATAAGCTGCAATACATTGATTGGCGTTGCTTCAAAGAAATGTAGATTTTGTGGTTTTACAATTAAATTGAAAGTGAAATTAGAGGCCCAAAAAGTAAAGCAACAAATGAATGGGCCGAGAAGACCATTAGCGGTGGAAGGTACTCTACCCTAATAAATGCAGCCAACAAACTTGTAAGCCTAATTATTGTTTGCTGATTTTTCTTTCTTTTTTTTTTTATTTGTTAGTTTCTTCTGTAGTTATTTTTAATGGAACATATTTGTCATTATTTGTTCCAGGTGCATCGATTCCACAAAATTTGAGTTTTTCCAGTCCTCTTGCTAAGCAAGAAGAAAAAGGGGAAAGTTCAGTCTTCCATTTGTTTATGTCCTCACCAACAAATTACTAACCAGCCATCATTTACTGCCATTCAAAAGTTGTATGAGGCAACTGTTAAAGGTATGTGTTTTGAATCTTTTAATCTGGTTAGTTAATGTAACAACAAATGGGAATGTTGACCTCTAGGTTTACATGAACTGAAAAGCCAGAACATTATGACCACTCACAGGGTAAGTGAATAGCATTGAGCATCTCAGATATAGTCAGCTATTGCAAGCTAATAAATATAATGTATTTCATACATCATACATTTTTGTCAAATTCACCAAATATCTCCTTGCATTTCGCTAGTTTACCGTTCTCTGTGCGTGCTGATAAAATAAGACAGTACTTCTACACTAACCTTGCGAGACCAGGATGGTCTCGCGAGCTTCAGTTTCATTTCGCCATGAGAATCAGTCTGGAAAGCCTCGGAATCATTTTGAATGTGTAGCAACGGAACTTTCCAATCAGCATCGTGTTTATAGCTATACTGTCACGGCCCGTAGCCAGTCAAGGGCAGGACAGCGCCAGGCGGCAAGTTCAGCACCAGACAGTTCCGCTGCCATGTCTCAGGTCTCATAAATACCTCACGTGCAGAATGCATCCTGACAGCTTCCTGGGCGTTTAAAAGCTGTCTCTCCCCATCATCCTTTGCCAGTTCGTTGTTTTCAATTTCAATGCACGTACCAGCAATTGTAATCGATTGAAATCGTCCTGCAGTCCCGCCTGCCTGAACGCTCGACCAGCCAGCCAGCCAGCCTTGATGACGCTACAGCCCCGCCGGCCTCCTAGCCCCAACGTCTGTATTTTCTCCTGCTTATCCTGACTCTTAATTAAAGTACTCTGTTTCTTTGTAACCCGACGTCTCCTGCTTCTGCTTCTCGCACTTGGGTCTTCATCCACTCTCCGGCTGCACCTGACATATGATTTTCCAATCAGCGTCGTGTATAGCTATACGGGCAAGGTTTAGGTGTGCCGACCATGGTGCCGACAGCAAAAACTATCAGATGGTTCATCCAATCAACTGTCAAGTACAGCCATTCACAAACAGTTTAAATGTACAGCTCCCCAGATGGACTTGTGACAACAATTCCTCTGGCATGTCAGGTTACTTCTACAAAGTCCTGGGACCATAAATAAAATCAACAAAGCCGCTTGGCTTCATAATGTATTTCAATGTGTGGGGCGATGCTGTGGAGGGATATTTTTAGATTTTGAGCGTTGTCGAGATACTAACCTAGGGCTGGATCACAATATATTTCTTAATTTCGGTCGATACAGTATAATTCCAATATTGATTGAACAATATAAGCATCAGAAAAACTGCTAAGAACACCCACAACTGAGTACTTACTGTACAAACTTCTGAGAAATGCATTTGCCAAGTCTATAAAACGTTCTGGTGTGCGTAGGCCGATAATTACTATATCGCCTTATCGTGCGATATATATATGGATATAACCTCGATAATTTTTCTGACCGCGATAATATTGTATTTACACGCATTGCTGACATAAGACATAAGTTTAAGTGCTGCGCTGCTCCTGTGCTTGTCTCTCGCTCTCTCTCTCTCACACACACACACACACACACACGCACACAGAGCAGACAGCGACAGTTGATACGTATTCCTTAAGGCCAATGAGTAGGCTATTGTATTGTTTAGGTAAAGGTATTTTTCCCGATGACTGTATAATTCCAGTCAACTACATTTAGAAGAATAAATGCCAAAATTTTGTTGTTTTTTTATTCGCTTCAAGATTTTTAGCCTACCTACTTTGCCAAGTAATGAAACTAGTGTAACCAATCACAAGGAATAATTCATGTCACATGACAATAGCGGAACAGAGGTGTGTTTTGATTTTTCCGTTTGCTTGAGTTTGCAGCAAACTGTTTGAGGAGGTAGTTCTCAATGAACACACATTGACACTGGACGAAGGGTGACAGTTTCAATCTAATATGTTTGGAATGTTTAAATAAAAATTTCAACATTCAAGGTCGAAGCACATGTTCGTAACAAAAAACAGTTATCGTGACAGGCCTAGGTGTGCGTGTGACTAGCACTGTTATCCTATGAATTAGACGCTGCCAGGTTCCACCATATAGTTCTATGTGTTCCACAGAAGATGTTATCGAATGTGTTAGCGGAGGAAGCTGACAAAATGTAATGACAAAACGTAATATTAAGCCTTTCTGTTACATTTGCTGTTTAGGTGAGAGGGCTCATAAAATAGTTTGGCATGTGAAAACAGCCCTCACTGCTTAGCACTGGCTGCATGTCTGTAGTGCAAGTCATCACGCACATAGTTTCTATTCTTTCTGTTGCCTTGAATACAACTGACTGCTATGCCCGTTATTCAGTTACAAATGTATAGATTATCGAAATACCAGATATAAGTTAAAAAATCACCATTGTTATTGAAAAAAATTTGATTGCGGTATATATTGATAATGAATTATTGTCCAGCCCTAGACTAACCATGTGACATGTGACCTTTATCAAGGTCACATGTCTGTCTGGGTAGACTATATGGTAAGTGAACAATCGGTTCTCATGATCAGCATGTTTGATGCAGGAGCAAAGACTTGAGCATCTTTGACAAGGGCCCAATCTCATTTTCATTTAATCACATGGACAGTTGTGTACATGTGAAACGTATCCACTTCCTGGGGAATTGATGGCATCTATAAGCCAGGTGGTCATAATGTTTTGGCTCATCAGTGTATATTACTCTGTACATCAGTGTAGAAATTAATGTATGTACATGCTTAAGTCTGGCAATTGGAATCTAATGAACATGACTTCTCTCATGTCCTTAATATTTCAGTTTCAATGAACTCCGCCCCCGAAAACAGACACATAACCACGACCACCCCCACACCACAGCCCCTTGACCCTGAAATGATACTCACACTGACCCCAGCTGCACCCACCTCTACTGCCACACCACTCGTGCTGCAAAATGCCTCCCATGACACGACACAATGCGGGAAGAAACGAAAGTTTGATCATAAAATTAAAGGTATCTGTATGGCATTGCTTAGTTTATGAATCAGAAAATTATCACAAAAAATGCATGTAAAAATGTACTATACTGTACATTTTCTCTGCCTTGAATTAGTCACTTTCTGCATGATAATATATTTAAAGTTACCACTGCAAATGGCATTCTAATACATTTATGCTGTTTACTGCATCTTTCAGCGATACGTTAGGCATAGTCTGTCAGGAAAATTGTCTCCTAAATTGTATTACATTTTATTCAACTCTTAAAATTCCATAATTATGTATAATAGAGACCATTTTCAGTGACCAAATACATGTTTTAGATAAATTTTTTTATATATACGTATTTTTATTACAGTAGATTTCAACAATATTTTAATGAGACAAAATCCTACAAAACATTAAAGAATTATTAGAGAGGAGTATGCACATTTACATTCACTGCGTTTGGCAGACACTTTTATCCAAGGCGACTTACAGTACATTTGCATTAGCTGGACAGGTCCTACACCAACAATTGTAAGCAACCAATATTATATCAGAATAGTTACAGCATTTAGTCCTTATGTCTACTACTACATCAATATATAATAATTAAATCATCCAACAAAGTTCCTAGTGGCCTGAATAATAAAGTGAGGGGGAGAGGTCACTTGTCAAGGTGGGTTGTGAAGAGGTGTGTCTTGAGTCTCTTGCAGAAGATGGGTAATGTTTCAGCAGTCCCGAGCGAGTCTTGAGACCTCATAGCAAGGGTGATAGACAGGTGCACTGTCGTGACAGGCCTAGTTTGGACATTTCACTTAGGGGTGTACTCACTTTTGTTGCCAGCGGTTTAGACATTAATGGCTGTGTGTTGTGCTATTTTGAGGGG
>JAODUE010023170.1:0-45848 GCA_027564755.1 Amblyopsis hoosieri | reverse complement strand
TCACAGGGACACCAGACAGAAAGATTCAATCAATGGGATGGAGGAACTAAACCTTCTAGATGTAGTTAGCTAACCTCAACATATTCACAGGGACACCAGACAGAAAGATTCAATCAATGGGATGGAGGAACTAAACCTTCTAGATGTAGTTAGCTAACCTCCAAATATTCACAGGGATACCAGACAGAAAGATTCAATCAATGGCATGGAGGAACTAAACCTTATAGGTGTAGTTAGCTAACCTCAACGTATTCACAGGGATACCAGACAGAAAGATTCAATCAATGGGATAGAGGAACTACCCTGCTAAAATATCCAGCATAAACCAGCATGAATTCCATGCTGGTCCAGGCTGGTTCATACTAGTTAGTGCTGGGGTAGTGCTGGTCTAGCTAGTATACCAGCACACCAGCAAACCAGCATTCCATTCTGGTTCCAGCATGCAAAACATACCTTATGCTGGTGACCAGCAATGCTGGATTTTTTAGCAGGGTAAACTTCTAGATGTAGTTAGCTAACCTCAACATATTCACAGGGATAGCAAGCAGACAGAAAGCTTGAAAGACAGAAAGAAGACTCTGTCAGGCTATAAATTATACGTTTCTAGAAAGCTGTCTTGGCCATAAAAGGGAATTTCCTAAACAACCCTAATCAGTTCCTGAGAAGCATTGCAAACAAAATAAGGATTCTGTCGAAATGTGACAGTTTGACCAACATCCTGAATACTATACAGTTTGGGTCTTTGTGGTTTAATTGTAATCTGCAGATAAATAACTTCTCATTTTAGTTCCCTTTTCTGAATATCTATAGCTTCAACCATATCCAACATATAATTTAACCTTGCTTGACCTCTGCTTAATCTAATCTGTCTAAAATCCTGAATAATGCATTCTTCTGTATAACCATTGACATTTTAGAGAAATACAGCAGGCCTATTTATTACATATAATAAAGGCAACACTGTGCATAAAATAATACATAATAAAAAAATAAAAAAAAATAAAAATAATTGTGGTCCCCATTGCAACATCCCAAACACAATTTACATAATACAAGAAGATGTATTCTTTTACCACTATTGACACTGAGTAAATGTATATTGTGGCGCAGAGAAACAAAAAGATTACAGTAAATATTGCTGCATTGAACTCACGGTGCTTGGGTCCATGTGTTTCCTTGACTGATTGAAATCTAAATTAGGGGCTTTCTTTGTTTAATTTTGTATGTTTACACTGGCAGGAATTCATTGGTGCATTCTTTGAAACTTTGACAATGTGCAAAGGTTGCCGACACCTATAACATGGAAAGCCCCGTCGAGGGTACCGGGGTTGTGGTGAGGCTGGTCACCCTTCATCTGTGCTGACATTACCGTCTGTCTTCATTTCCCCGACTTTTATCAGGGTTGGTTTAATGGCAATGCTACCTGAGCAACAACTCAGACCTGAAATACAGTTACCACGAACAGAAATGTAGGTCATGTCATGTTAGGTAAGTGAGGCATCTAAAGATAACGTTTCCTTGAAAACAAGGATGTAGCAGCTAGCCTGTCTTCCATTTAATGCTTTTACAGTAGAAGATTGTCGCAGTTTTCATCTAGCTTAGAGTACACTCGTTGATTGTGTAGTTCCCTGACCCACATCCCCGTATTTCATCCCCATCCCATTGTTGATGTTTCAAATGCAACTGTCCGTACACATCTGTGCAGCTTTGGGGAAAGGGCAGTGAACCTATGAGAGCTCTAAGCCTGTATGTGAGCGTATGAGAGCTCTAGGCCTACTGTATGTGAGCCTATGAGAGCTCTAGGCCTGTACGTGAGCCTATGAGAGCTCTAGGCCTGTATGTGAGCCTATGAGAGCTCTAGGCCTACTGTATGTGAGCCTATAAGAACTCTAGGCATATTGTATGTGAACTTATGAGAGCTCTAAACCTATGGAGAGGTGCAGAGACAGATGCAAGCCACTCAGCACTTTCTTGCGAGAGTTGTGCACTCTACAAATGTGTTTTCACTCCAGTGAATCGCCCGTTTTTATGTCAGACAATAATGATTCAGCCTAATGAAGCAAAAGTTAAGTCGGGAATATTAAATGTTTACGTACATCCTGAACCTAGGGATTGAATTCTCACATTCTTGTTCAAGTTCAACCAATCAAAGCTGCGCACGCCCTCAGGAACCAAACATAATATCTGTCTAGTAGTGGTTCTCAAAATGTTTTGGGCTGATCTATATTCCTTTAATAAATAGTATTATAAGCCAAGGTACCCTACTTTACTGGACTACAACCTTTTCTCAGTAAAACCATAGAAGGGTAATAGGATGTGGTCATATAAAAGGTGTATTGAAAGTCAATGGTTGCATCTAAACTGCAAAAGTACACGATACTATACAGTTAGTATATTATTAAACATTTTGTACCTTTACTTGGTCCAAGAGAAAACTAAATGAATTTGAAATGCCTATTTATAGGTCTAAATAGAAGTTGATGGCATAAGTAAGCTACTTGTCTTGCAGAATTGCCATGTACCCCCTGCAGTTCCTCCATGTACCCTTAAGTGTTTAGAAAGGCGTCCAAAATAATATTATTATAAGTAAATGTATTAAATGTAAGTACCCCCATTTGAGAAACACTGCTCTATAGTACTCTATAGTATATGAACCCGTGCTCACTGATATTTCTCTATCTCCCTTTGTGTCTCTGGGCATTCTCTTCTCCCACCATCACCCCATCTCCATCAGTAGCACTGTTCTGGATCCTACTTTAGGATTCTCCTCCACTCTCTGATCAAACCCTGTCCTTCAAACACTACGACAACCACATTACAACATCTGCATTCGTATCCATCTCAAAAACATTGCTCATCTTCGTCCCTCCCTTTGATTTTCAGCAGCGGCACACCCGCCAAATGATTCAAAAACCCCAAACAATACATCTAACTCAGCTGCCCGTCTACTCACTCCAGTACCAGAGACCACGTCGCTCCAGTCATCCAAAAACCTCCGCATGGACCCTATCCAACCGTCCTCATCACCTACAAAGCTCTTAATAACCTCACCCCCTCATACCTCGCTGACCTCCTACACCGTCATACACCCGCTCGCAACCTCTGGTCCGCTGACGCCAACCTCCTTTCCCATCCCATCCGCCCCAAGCACCAAACCTCTATGTCTTTATTTTTAACCTAATAGCTCTATCTGTTACTGTTGTTTTAATGCTGAACCTGTTATTGTGTCTGAGTACTTTATAAGTGCTATATAAATTAAATGTATTATTATTATTATTATTATTATTAATAATATTATTCTTATTATTCTCTCTTCATCACCACCATTGTCAGGACTCTGGGGTTGATTCATCTGGCCTATTTTATACACACATCTATTAAAATCAACATATAATCCTGATGCCAAAACACTTTAATATATGGTTAACTTTTCAAGACTAGTCTCTCTTGACTGAACTGTACGTTATGAAAACCTTTCCAGCTCTGAAAAGTATAATCAGGTGCGAAGTATTTATCGAACATTGTTGGTCCAGCAGAGAAAATATCATATATGTTCCCCAGTCCAGGGATTCTCCATACAGGGTTTAGTTTTCAAATTGCCAAATGTCTGATTAATAAATGGAAACCATTACAGTGAGATTAGTTTAGGTACATTTGTGTGTTGGGTTGGCCTGGCAGTGGTGTTGCAGGCCGATGACATTGTCTTATTGCCCTCTATTTTGGTTGAGCGGACGCACCCTTTACGTATTTAAAAAATCACTGATTGAGAAATGTATTTCCTGTCTTTAACCACTTCCTGTAGTTCCATGCCACATTAAAGTGTTTCTCATGAACATCTATATAATCACATGTGTGATTGCAATATGCAATCTCACAAATAACAACAGAAGTTATTATTTCATATTATTTGCGATTATGCAGTAAAAGTCACAGGTCTAGACCAAACAAGTGTTTCCTTCAAGAACTCCAAAATATTCCATTATTGTGGAAATACAGTACACCATCTCTAAAAGTACATTGTCTGGAGAAGTTGCATACATACATACATGTGCTTTAACCTGTATAGTAAGTAAAAGTTTAAAATAACATCACACAATGTATACTGTATGTGGCTCACTGAAATGACGGTGGTATGCCTGTTTTTCCACTAATGCCCTATAGGTGGCAGTATAACTACCTCTCTGTGAATTGTGTCAAAGGCAAGGATGACCTCAGTCACTTACTCAGCCTAATGTTAATATAAGTATATTACAACATAAATGTATTTTCATATTTATTAAATAATATGTTTAATTCATTAATTTGTGTTGCTTACTCCTATCTGTTACAACAAGTCGTTTTTGTGTGCCTGGTTTGACCTAAGAGGTCATAATACGTGGTTTGTGGGCATAATTATTTTATAAAAGCAGAAATAGACAAGCAAAAAAAAAAAAAACACAAAAAAATGAAAGCATCTCAAAAAAGGAGGAAATTCTGGGAAATTTGGTTGCCTCACAAAGAGCACGTCATTTCCTCCCCTGACGTGTGGTTTCAGCATTTAAAAAAAAGTTTCAAAGGGGTATGATTATGACAAGTCTGTACAATTGGCCTGTGACACTGCGCTGGGGATGGTCATGTAAAGAACATGCATTTTCAACTATCAACACAATTGCTAGCAGGTAAGTCCTGTTATTATATTGTATATACTACAGTATTTAAATTATAAGACAGATGTTGCAGAATCTAAATGTTGTGAGACTAATTGGAAGGTCAATTGCAATTAACAACCAAATGCATATACAGTATATGTACTGTACTTGCAGTGAGGATTTTAAATACAGCAAACCTAATGCTAATGCATTACATTATATATATATATATATATAATAGTGGCAACTGTATCTTGGCATGTAATGTAATTGTCAAATGTGTCCATATGAAACATTTAGCATTGCTTCAGTTCTCTACACTGCAGATACAGCACCAAGAACAGCTGTTCTTGTTCCACATAACAAGATACTGAAAACATAAAACAATTATATTAATAACAGTTATTTTCTTCTCTCTAGCATTACTTTCCCTTCTGTTGGTAATGGCTGTTGATTCAACAAGGATGATCACATTATGCAGAAACCAGCAGTGTGGCAAATCTCTTATGCAGACCTTGAAGCTCACCAAACTCATGTACAAGGAATCTGTGGATCTAATCAAAACATATGTGAGTGGAAGGCACACAACTGCTGATTGTTCTATTGCTGGTAACCAACAAATAGTTGCTGCTTTGGTATTTCTTTAAGCGTTAGAACATGGATACAAATGCTGACCCTTTCCTTTTTAAAAGTTCACTCACTGATTGCGTGATAGCATCCCCAAAACACCAAATCTCTTCCCCAGAGCCTTGTACAGTACAAGTTTTAAACATAACTGTGCCCAAAAGGGGAAAGACGCTCTAGTCTAGCCATAGTCTAGTGCTCTGGGTGTCCAACTGCAAGATGAAAGGCCATGGGTTCAAGGCCCAGGGTAAGCCCACCTTTATCCCCATACACACTGCAAGTTAGTATGGATACTGAATGTGTCCGATATAATGACCATGATTAGAGCCTATGAGCACTGTAGGGACATAAGAATGTGTCAGGAGTACGAATACAGTACATGGGGAATTCCAGTCAGGAAGGCTGATGTGTGGTGTGTGTGCCATTAACAACTACACAGCAGAAAATATATCTCATGCGCAGCCTCCTCTGTTTTGTGTCTTAGAAAGCAAGCCAAGGAGACACGTCGGAGAACTTCTGCAAGATGTCCGTCAACAACATCCCCGATCCCAACATCTCGGGCCTGCAACCATCCGATCGGATACTGAGCATCTACACGCACCTTCAAGCCTTCGCCCCGCACTTTAAAAGGGTGTTTGAGCAGCAAGCCGACTTGCAGACCCACCCAAGCACACTGTTGACCGAGCTGACCCACGTCAGTGACCGCAACAACAACCTAGCGGCGCAGGTCAACTGTGTCTACCAGGGCCTCTACCCCAACCTGCCCGTACTGGAGCCGGAGGCGTGGCCCACGTCGCTACCGCCCCCCCCCCAGAACACCTTCCAGCAGAAGGTTTATGGATGTGTGGTCCTGAGAAGATACAAGGAATTTTTAACAAATGTTTCCAGAGAACTGAGGACTCTGAAAACCAAAGTGTGCGGAAAGAGGACACGGATTAATGTATTCTTTTAAGGACGACTCATAAGACAGCGGGATGCGTTTTCAGCACTTAAGCGCACTCGCTGGGTTGAAAAAAGACTTGGTGTAGGGTACGTCATTGATTGTCTCTACTGAAACCTCTATTTATCTATTATTTATTATTTATTTTCGCACACATTTCTAATAGAATGTCCTGAAGGCCTAACATGAAGAAATGCCAATGTTCACTGTGATATTGGTTAAAAAAACATATGTTACTGTATGTATATTATGACCCAATGTTGATTAAATCTTACTTGCTGAGCTGCGCTGTATTAAAAATCAACAATATTTGTAACAATACGTTTACATTCATTACGCGCCATAACAATCGTGTGATTGGCCCAGATTGTGTCCATGTCATTAAGTGTGTGTGTGTCTGTGTTATGTCTTTCACCCAGTTTTATGTAGAGCTTTGAACTAGGCATGACGTCATATCTGGCAGGGGCTTGACAACTCTGTGACAACTCGGTGACAACATGCGGCTGTGGCCTAGCAGCCAAACGTTAAACAGTGGTGAAAACCATTTCATGTGTAGGCTATCTACATGGGTTTCGCATAGTAAAAAAAATATGTGTTTTCACCGAGTCTTACTACGCAGTCGCGCAACGTCTCTTCCGGGTATTCGCACCCTGGACAAATAGGTCCACTGATAGATAAATACAGTACAGTATCATTGTCCACTGTCCAGTGTAGGTTCCGCTGATCACAAGGAACCTTCTTCCTTTTCACGGATGCCGGATCTTCATGAAACTATGCTGCATCTAATATATAAAATATCTCGGCCACTATCTCAAATAAGATGGTCACCATACATTAGTCACAAATCAGTCAGATTGATTGTAAGAACAAATCAACATGCTGCTCACACTCAACATCTGCTAGCACTGTAAAATTGACCACATGGTGGCGCTATGTTGGGTGCGTATTAGGGACTTGCTTCATCCAGAGTTGCTAAATCTGTCTCTGACTCGCGCTCTAGTGTGTGTGTATCTAGTAGTAGCCTACATCATTGTTTGCTTTGGTCACATAATCTGTAGCGAGTTTTTAACTAATGAATGGCCACATTTTGTAAGCAAACACGCACAATGGTGTATAATCTCTCTGGGGGTCATTGCAGTTACCTATTGTTACTGTATCAATGGGCAACAGAAAGAAATCACAAAACATCGATTCGCACACACACACAAAACAAATATAATTTGTTATCAAAGATTCACCACACAACACGGCACAGGGCTACAGCACACCGAGACGCTGCCAACATGAGAAGTTAAAAGTAAATCAGGAAGCTAGTGAGACGCTGACTATGTGATATCGGCTCAGTGACGCATGTGTATGGGATCAGGCTGCATCAGATAGGAAAGACTTTGTGAAACAGGCGGGCCGTCTGGCCGGTCACAAGGTGCCGGTGTGGGTCAGATCATGGAGGGTGTGGGTGCTCATATGCAAGTCTGGCCGCTCGGCAGCTAACGCCTCGGGTCAGTTAATAGGAAGTCTGTATCTACTGTAAATGAATGGGGAGAGCCGTAACTGCACTTCCAATGGCCACCGGGACATACTACAACATCTGCATGTATACTATCACCAGTCAAGTCGAAATGTTCAACAAAAAAAAAAGGTAAAACGCTTGGTGATTTTGCCCCAAAGTCAGTTTAAAAAAGTGTTTTTCTTCGGTTTCATTGTACACATTATATTTTAAATATGTGATACTTTTAGACACTACTCTGCACACTTGAAGCGGTCCCATTGTACACATTATATTTTAAATATGCCATACTTTTAGACACTACTCTGCACACTTGAAGCGGTCCCATTTGGGTTTCCTTATAACTTTCCTAGGGTCATGAGCCTTTACAAAACTGGAAGTTGATAAAGGATTCACTCTGGGTCATAAATCAAGTTCCCTGTTATAGCACAGGGCTGGAGCTATATTTAGAGCATAAAACACAGAGGGCATGTCTGGTCAGTTCCAATCCTGCCATCTAGATTCCATCAGAACAAATAAAAATATAGAATACGTAAAAATACAAATAAATCTAAACCTATCTGATACTGCAAACAGACATAAACAGATTAGATGAGTTTTATCAGATTTTAATTCTCATTCAGCCACATCCAGCATGTGACTGTATTCACATAGACATTATAGACTTTGCAGCACAGAAATTGCACTTTGTGTATGTATAACATTGCATTCTAAACTCTAGCAAACATTTTTGATGGTTTTGTGATTGACTATGTTTCAGTCTTCAAGTCATAAATTCAGAAGTAACTGGATCTTCTAAATTTGGCTCTTTGACTAAAATAGCAACAACATAATAAACATCTTCAAATGCACCAGTTCTTATACAGTACATTCCATCATTGTGTCTGGTGAAATGATAACAGAACAAGTATGTATGGCCCACTTCTGAACAAACCCTGAGGGTGACAATACTATATAATGTAAATTTTGGTTATCCTTAACGTTTCCGATGTTCATACAGTACTATATAGGTATGAGCATGAATTGTTTCCAACTGAACAGTTTTCAAATCGTTTATCTAAGCTAAGTGACGCATTGTACAGTACAATAACTATGAACAACAGAAAACAAATTTGAGTTAAGAGGTTTTGAGAATGTATATATTTTATTTCATTGCATTTTTATTAGTGTACAAAAATGTGCAAAATATATTGTGACAAAAACAAAATCACAGATTTATATGCTATGTTGATGGGTTTGTGATGACCAAAATACAGTACCATATTGATACCTGTAAACAATGCAGCTACTATAGCATACAACTTGTTTGTAAACAATACAATACATTTCATGCCGTATATATTTTGGTTTCTAAAGGGCAGCATACACTAATGATAGTGTTTACTATAGATTTAGAGGGAAGTGCAAAATGCTTAGAATATTTGAAAATAAAATCAAAATATGTATAGGTCATAATTTTATTGTTTACATTAAAAGGAGACAAACAACTATATTGTCTCACAGTGGGATCAATAAAATATATCTAATCTAATCTAATGTAATATAATATAATCTAATCTAATGTAATGTAATGTAATGTAATCTAATCTAATCTAATGTAATCTAATGTAACCTAATGTTTAGAGTGGATAAGTGTTTTAGTTAAAAACATTGTATTTCTTTGTATACAGCAAGTGAAAACATAGAATATGAAATGTGCTAGCCTATTTTCTGGTGGGAACTATATCTATATGAATATATAGTATTAAATATATTAATATATAGTATTACATATATATTAATATAAAGCTACATATGTATATCCCTGATCTTTGATAAGCATGAGGTTACTAACATTCGTAAGCATACAGTATCTTGCATGCACTGAATGGTGTACAATTATCACAACAGCAGATTATTGCTTTTTCCAGCTATTGACAGATTGATTGTGTTGGTTACATTATTGCATAGAATACAGTACAGAGTATAGTTATGCTAAAACAGTCACACGCAGATCTCTATCTTTTGAAACCTTATTATTTGCATAGTTAAACAAACATGTCTATTAGTGCCAACATCTCATATCTAGCCCTGTAAAACCCGAGGAGATAAACGTACGTCACTTAGCTCTCCAAAATACACATTTACAAATGTTTCTTTAAAAACAAACCGCACATTTACTATCAATGGCATATGACAATATAACCTATTGGCTATGTAAATGTAGTCTTAAAAAAAAAAAAAATTTGCATATGTGTTTTTTGGAGCGTTAAGTGATGTTTTCTTTGGACTAAAATGGGTTTTCCAGGGCTAGGCATGTTAAATGCAAGCATGATAACCTGCTATTAGTTGCATCTAGATAGCAAAGCACTACATACAGTATAATAAAGCAAATATGGAGTGACAAACATAACTATGCCATTATTGTCATTATGCTATATAATGTAATTATTGTCAACATATTATTGGTGTCCGCAAGAGCTGCATAGATGAGTGTACAAGCATCACTTGCAAAGAGTCGTCGTGTCCATGTTCAAAAACCGAATGCTCATTCTGGATTCAATCTCAAAACCCTTCAGTAACTGGAAAGGAGGGATTTAGCAATTCTGTTTACAAAGTACACATCCAGATAAATATGAGCCAACAAGTGGCATGCATTAGGGGCCTGGCCCCACCAGATGGCGCTAGGGAGCAGTGTAGGACATCATCAATAATTCAGTAATTACGTTATGTTATTTATGTTATATTTATGTTAGATTTTTTCTTCGTCGCTAACATTGTTGAGAGTTTATTGCTTAGTGCTGTACGATAGATTTCTAATATCTTCCTCTACCAGTGTCATAAAGAACAGTAGGCCTACTTCTTTCTAACAGTCTTTGATAGGTGAGCATGGCACTGGACAGAAAACAGTGTGCGACGCACTTTCAATAATAAGCTGTGGGGCACGATCATGTTGGCCCTAACAGCTGTAATTACACACTCATCACAATGTTAGCCATCAAGACAATAATGAATCAAGTCCACTGCAAGTTATTGACATGTTTGCACAGATGAAAGCTCAATGTGAATTTTACATGTCGTCATTTAGTCTATTTTGCATTATTACCTGGTGTTATTTTGGTTGTAGATTAAATGGGGTCTATATGGTATTATATGATATTATAAGCATTAAAATAAGGGCAAACAACAATTTCCTATGTAAAAATATAGTGAAGGAATTGCATCCTGAAATCCGGAAATCATACAGGAGGTATGATCTCAGGATTTCAGGATGCAATTCCTGTTCTGTGTTGCTTTGATGTTTTCATATCCAAGCCGGCCGCATGTGCATTTTAGTGATGTGTGTATGTGTGTGTGGCCCACAAAGCATTTGTTTGCACTTAGTGTGACATAGTCGTAGAATGTCATATAAAACCACTTTAAAGTTATAGTAAGTAGTTTTAGTCCAGCTTGAAGATATAAGAAGTAGTTTTTGTCAAACTTAAAGATATAGTAAGTAGTTTTAGTCTAACAAAGATATAGTAAGTAGTTTTTGTCAAACTTAAAGATATGGCAAGTAGTTTTAGTCCAGCTTGAAGACATAGGAAGTAGTTTTTGTCAAACAAAGATATAGTAAGTAGTTTTTGTCAGAATTTTTGTCAAATTCACCAGCTAGTTTATTGTTCTCTGTGCACACTGGAAAAAAATCCGGTACTCCTACATTGCCCTACATAGCCCCATTAGAGTTCCAGACCAGTTACAGGTCATATATTGCTTGATAGCCTTATGTTGTATAAGCTATCAGATGACCAAACTACGTTATTGATTATGTCTGTCTCCAATTCTGCGGAAGGTTTGCATTTGTGATTTCATTGATGAGGTGCATTTGGTTTTGTATTCATTGAGGGAGCAGGTTTGTGTGGTTTCATTGATGAGATGCATTTGGTTTTGTATTCATTGAGCGAGCAGGTTTGTGTGGTTTCATTGACTAATGATATGCTCAATGTTCATCAGTGCTCAACCAGGCCTTTTCGTGTTAGACGCCACTGGGGCCAACGTACTAATTAGAAAATAGGCCTACTGAATTAATTCTTACAACACATATTATCGCTTACAGTATTTAAAACAATAGTTTGAATGAATTCATAAATAAATAGATTACTGAATGAATTAATGATTGAATTAATATAAATATATAAATCACATGTATTCACTACTGACCTTCAAGAAATGCTCAAATGTGATTCCCTCATAAAACTCGTCAGGTTCCTGATATGAAAAAACAAAACAATGAATTGACCAGAAATTAGTAAAAAAAAATCTAAATAAACACTCTTCAGATAGCTGTCCCATGTGACCTATAAACCTATACCATGTGACCTATATACCTACAATGTGACCTATAGACCTACCATGTGACATATATACCTACCATGTGACCTATAGACGTATCATGTGACCTATAGACGTACCATGTGACATATATACCTACAATGTGACCTATAGACCTACCATGTGACATATATACCTACCATGTGACCTATAGACGTATCATGTGACCTATAGACGTACCATGTGACATATATACCTACAATGTGACCTATAGACCTACCATGTGACCTATAGACCTACAATGTGACCTATAGACCTACCATGTGACATATATACCTACCATGTGACCTATAGACGTATCATGTGACCTATAGACGTACCATGTGACATATATACCTACAATGTGACCTATAGACCTACCATGTGACCTATAGACCTACAATGTGACCTATAGACCTACCATGTGACCTATAGACGTATCATGTGATACATATACGTACCATGTGACCTATAGACGTACCATGTGACACATATACCTATCATGTGACCTATATACGTACCATGTGACCTATAGACCTACCATGTGACCTATAGACGTACCATGTGACACATATACCTACCATGTGACCTATATACCTACCATGTGACCCATATACCTACCATGTGACCTATAGACGTACCATGTGACCCATAGATATGCTGGCCACCTCTAGCATGGCAGCGTCAGCAATGCCCTTCGCGGTGTCCTTGCCCAGGGCCCCACTGCGAGACAGCAGCTCCTCCACAACCTGCCCACGGAGACACAGATTAGCACTGTGCCGGTGCCCCTGAGCAGGGCACTTGGCACAAGGGCAAAGACTGCAAGCCTGTGAGCATCCACACTATGTGCGGTACAGTACTAACATGTGGCGTCAGCGATTGTAAGCTAATACGGTTTTTGTCAAATTCCCTTAACACAGCTTTAAAACGGTTTAATTAAAAGTGGAGTCAGACATTCTGGAGAAAGATGGTTGATATTCGAACTTGATCAAAACAGAATCACCTCTCCGTTCAATGCCATAAGGTGCTCCCTCAGAAGCTCCGCCCCACACACATTGGAAAAAGCATTGCCAAGGCTGGGATAGCGTTGTGTGGTGTGGTCTGCACCACTTTGTTTAAAGTGTTCCTATTTACTGAGCCAGGACCGTGTAGAAACACTTGATCATTTATTCAGCGCGCACACAGAACGGGCAGAATAATTTATTTGATTGATAAACTATTTAAAGATTCGACTGATAAAAACTATTTCAAGATACAATCGCAACAGCATTACAATTAAGCTTCAGGCTTATGTCAAATTCACTGACTGACAAAAATGATATTCTCTTGCAATTGCTCACTCCACCTTTAATTCATTTGAACTGAGAATGACTACCATCGGCAAAATATCTATTATACATTCATTCATAAATTGCTATTTTATTATGCAGATTAGATATGCAACAGTCTCTTCTGATTGCACTTGTTATAAATGATAACATTAAGGGAAATGTGTCATTAAAGTTAAGGCAACAAAATGACCAGTAAAATACCTAAGCACTAGTTAGGCTGTTTATCATTTAATACATTCACATTTTATTGATCTCCTCCAGGGTGTTAGGCATCACCCTTACCCCTCCCATAGCAATATAATACCAGCAAATGCACTTTTGTTAATTACTGCCACCTACTGGCGGTAGTACAGTATGCCATGATAAGTACAGTGGTTGTACCACAGATCTAAAGCCCAGTACAAGAGTGTAATGTGGTTGACAATCAGACGCTTACATGTCTGTATTCCTCCAGGGTTATGGTTCCATCATTGTCAGTGTCATGCATATTAAAAAGGACTGTGGAGAAACAAATAATTGTTACATACTGCATCCAAATAATCATTCAAGCACATGTTAGCTAGTAAGTCAACCTAGCTTAATGCTACAGTGTACACTCTCCACTATAGGTCATTTTTATCACCTCAATCATAATCTGTTCATGGACAACATGTTGGCCAGATAGCAATGCATAGTCATTATTCTACGTTAACCTCATGTGGATCGATCACTGAACATTTGACATAAATACATCGTTGTCTGTGTGTGACCTAGACATAATATTATACAAACTCTCAAAAATGAGAATGTGAAAACTTTCATGGATCGTTACACTATGGTTACTATAGTAGGGTTTGGTAATCCTAATTAGCCCCAAATAGCAGGGTGCCTATTTAAAAAAGCAGTTCCACATTGTACATCTGTAGCCAAGCATGCCATAGTTTGCCAGAGGACAGACATCTTAATTTCTCTCTCCTGATGCTTTCACGTTGCTCTTCTGTCCCGTGGAGAGACGGAGGTCTGAAATGAGACATGACCACCAGGAACTCCTCAAAACCAATTTCCTGGACTGTTCCTTCACCATTCTGTCGGAAGTTCCTTCAGAGACAACACCTCATCAAAATACAATGTGTGCTGTAGTTCTGTACACACTGTGTATGCAGCACATATACTGTACAATACTCTAGTCATGCAGCTTTGCATAATACCTGGGTGTTGCACTGACTATTTACATGCAGTCATATTCCAATATTATTGAGAATATCAACTGTCAGCATTTAAGTTTACATTCAGTTTTGAAACATTAACTTTGGCAGCATTCGTATTATTCTGATATTCCAAATGTGCTGTATACATCCTCTTAAAACAGAAAAAATATTGGCACATTCGACCGATCTTATAAAAAGCCTGAGTCATAATATGCAAGTAGATTACGCTGATAAAAGATTCAACAGATCACATTCTTAGTAAGAGATGGCCTGTGTCATAATATGTTAACACAATCAATAATTAGATATGACATTATCTTCAGTCACATTAAGTCACATTAAAATTCAGTCACATGAATACTGCTATTGTAACATTACTGTCTTACTGTACCTTCTGTCGAAAAAAGCCTCTATGATCTGGGAACGGATAGGATTACAAGCCAGATCTGGAATTGTGCTGAAATGCTGTCTCCTTGAGGAACAAACACATGATTTATATGTCAAGTGTTTAACAATGAAAAATATAAATTTTCCAATTACAAAGACAAGTTAACCCAGGTACACAAATTGCCAGTAACTTGTCTTGGATGCTACTGAACAGCATTCACATAAAGAGAAATTGAGAAGGAAACTAAAGACACTATGAATATTCCCTATTGAAAATTAAAAGCATTTTATATTACCGTAGAGTCTCTTCGCTGTGGCTTAACTGTTTAAATCTCTTGTGGAGTATTCCGATCTGTTCAAAGGAAACTAACAATAGACAACAAAAGGGTGTATCGTTACGTAGTTGAAAAGTGAAGTGATGCATTGTGCATCTGTTTGGTCGACAGTCTAAAGATGCACATTCATTCCTTTTCCAACTAACTTTATGTCACGTGTTCAAAAAGTTATATATATGACAAAGGTAAATATAAAAGCAATGGTACCGGAAGGTGTTGCATTGAAGTTTTAGTTATTCAATTAAGCAACTAACTTTGTGCTTTCTCTCACATATGAAAAAACTAATATGTATAGGCATACTGTACATAACACAATTTTTGTATAGGCTGTGTATATTTACACAATTAGGGGCGTTTATACATAATATTTTTTTATCATAGGCCTGCATGAAGAAGATGAATGATTACAGTATACACATGCAGTTGTCCTTTATATTTTGCGTTTTAGAAGGAACCTGTAGGATACAGTTTATGTGACTGATATCATCTGAGATTATGTTTTCAGATTGTTATATCCTAAGACTACGCAAAGTAACATATATTTATTTATTTATTTTTATTTTTAATAAGATATTGAGTAAATGTATATAAGTCAACGTGCATATTATTTATTGCAGCTGCACCATGTATGCTCTGAGCGCACCTTTATTCATGTCAACGTCCATAAATAATTTTCTCCTTCATACGAGTAGCATAGGCTACATTATATTGTTTTATTACAGTGGAGGGACACTTCCGAATTTACTTCCCATTTATCAGACACAATAAACGCTTTTAAAAAGACAAATGTATTCCTGCGTAGCCGATGATTTTTCTAGACAATAATCTACCCTATAAGATTTATAATACTATACTGTAGCCAACTGTAGGCTACTGTATGCCAAAGCAGTTACTACAAGTACTCACAGCCGGTCTTTTCCGCCAGAGAAACGTATTGGGGTTCACCTGGCATTGAATGTAAAGCGCCCATAACTAGCCTACAACCGGCTAATTTCTCAGGGACTATCCAATAACGATTAGTGGCAAGTAAGCAGTTAAATTGAAACGTCGATTGAACGCTGTTAGGAGTCAGTCGATGATGATCCTGCAGTGCTGAGAATTTCTTCAGACGCTCATCCTCTGTTACTTCCGCAAGCATTCAGTTTCAGCGACGACACCGTTGAACAACAGGCTGTATGCACTTTTCATTATTCATGTGGTCCGCACTTGCTTATAATAGCCTACTTACGCATGTAGCTACCCAACCCGATACATATAAAGCAATAACGAGAATTGTGCAGATATTATTATTATTATTATTATTATTATTATTATTATTATTACAAGTAATAGTAGGCTATGTTAGTTGTTAGGAGGCTAGTGGCAGCAGTATAAGTGTTAGTAAATAAGTAGTCTAGGTTCTAGTAGATATTAAATCTAGTATCTAATTAGATACATTTATATTGTCACAGAACAGGTGAGATGTCGTTTAGGGCAAACCTGTAGCTATGCCAACGATTTAAAAGTATGAGCCCTATACAAACTATATCCATTCAGTATATAACAATATAAGAATGCTAAATTATTACTTCTACTACTAATGTGCCTGTCGGATGTCATTCGTTTATTTTATTATTTGTAGTAGAAATAGTCGGGCGGGGCGGGGCCAGGCTAGTTTGGAGCACGTCATTGGTAAATTATTCTTAATGCGTATACTATAGTAGTCGTATTACACCACACGGGGGCAGCATTTCATCAGTTATATGCGTTAGTAACCGACTACATTTAAGAAAGGTCGTGGACCATGTGACATCACAACCACCATGTAGTCGTCACAGGACAAAACCTTTAATCAAATGGGTCACATATACCCCTGGCACCATAAACAGTTAAGAAATTAAGGGCCGGTGCCTGCGAGCTGACTGACAGTTTATGAAAGTGGTGGAAAGCTGTTAATTTTACCCCACATCCAACATCCCCTGGGTAGCCTACTCCAGACTCACGGTGTTAGATAGGAGGTGATGGACACCTCTTAATAAGTTGTCTGTCCTTAGGGAGGAGAGAGCGAGAGAGAGCAATACAATAAAACTTTTCTGCCAGCGAATTCCTACAAAATACACAGCACATATTGTAAACATATACATTAGCAAACTGTATTTTAACACAAGTAAAACGTTGTAAACTTTAAATGTGATACAGACCGTCAGCATAAAGTGTATTTTGAACACAATAATTATACATTTGCGGGACAATGATTCAGCACCTGAGGGCTTTAATTTTCCGCAAGAGACTTCTCACAGTTACATGCATGAAGAAATGCTAGATAAACAACCAGATAATGTCTTTGTGATTGACATGTTTGTATGGAGGCCGGGTACAGTTTACCGCATGCAAATGAGAGGCAGAGACAGACAGATAACCCATTATGGATAGCCTAGTCTATTGTATAGATATGTGCCATCCATTGTCTCATAGGAAATGAATATAAATTTAAAACTGACAGGTTGAGTTTTGCAGTAATTCTACTTTTCACGAATACGTGAACGGTGATGGAACACATTGCTTGTCATTAGGTATGGCCTCTTCTCATAGGCTACTACCCAGATACACACACTTTATGCTAATTCAGGTGTGCCGGTTGACAACGCTACCGTCTGACAGTTGATGCCTTTTCAACGTGCACACCTGCATCAATCCAATCCAATTTCCTTCGCTGCAGCTGTGTTTACTCAGATATGACAGCGTCATACCAGTCCATTGAGATTTCATCCTTTTTCCATCGACCATTTTTCTGTTGTTGTTGTTGTTGTTGTTGTTTTTGTTGTTGTTTTCTTTCCCTTTCGTCCTCTCTGTCTATGTATTCACAGTCAAATCTCAGCCCTGGCAGTAATTAAACGTGTAATAAACGTATTTTATCATTTTTATTTTTAATAAACACAACCCAACATATGAACCCGCACCCCACAATCATCCCATTTCATAATAGTCACGTTTACCGTGACAACGACCATGAAGTAAAACAATAAAGATAATTAAACTGTATACACATTTTTACCCAATACATAAAGCTTCCATTTAATGTTTAAATGTTTAGTTGATGTGCTAATGGTGCGAAATACGCACAGGAGTAGTAGAACGTGTAACCATACCCGTCTACACTATTCTACTGTATATGCAAAGGCATGAGGAAGGATTTCAATAAACCCTGTTGCGGTGGCGTGTCATGAGAAGGGGGGGGGGGTGAAAGATGAGAGGAATGGTTAAATGGGAGCAGATAAAGGGAATTAAAGAGCAAAAGTAAAGATGTGTTAAACAGTCCTGCACTCTCTGTTTCCACCAATGAGACAGCCTGGCCTCTGTATGTTACAGAATATACATTCAAAACTGTTTCCAGACGCATGCTGCGCTGTGGCCGTCCATGAGCTCCCTCGGTCACTGCTGAAGTGAAATGACATGATGACAAGGCCGTAGTTAGGCCTGTTCTTTGCCTAGGTCACCACCGCCTAATTGAGATTTCTCTAAATAGGAGCAGGATAGCGACTCATGAACATAATGTGCACGCCCTCTCTCCCTCTCTCATCCAGAGAACAGCAGCACTGATCAGAAGCAGGCGTGTAAGAAACATGAGCTCTACGTCAGCTTCAGAGACCTGGGGTGGCAGGTACGGAGAGCACCCCACACATTCCTGTCTGTGCTCCCTTGATCTCCTGCTGGACTTTCTCCTTTCTCTGCCTGGCCCATGCATTCTGTCCTTTTCCTTTCTCTGCTCAAACAGATCTGATACTTCCCTGCTTGAAGAGGCAGCGCGTTGGAGCTAGTATCATGACGTGTCCTCATAATTATTTCAAAAACTCAGAATTAAGTACTGTATTTTCATTTAATCACCATGAAATGGTGGAGAGGGGACTTCTTTTAGTGCAACATGTCGCACAGAAATGTAAAACCCAAAGGGTGCGATCAGACAAGTAGATGCACTCGCATGCACCCAAAGTGTACGTGTTACATTCTGCCTCTTGGGGCCAAAAACACCGTGTTAAAACAGCTTTAAGCACTCTTTTGTTTGTACAGCAACAACCTGCAGTATTTGTCCCATTTCCTTTATCGTTCTCAACTTCTGCCTCTTCTACTCTCACGCCTCCATTCTAACCCTTAATCTCTTTTAGGATTGGATCATTGCTCCGGAGGGATACGCAGCGTATTATTGCGAGGGAGAGTGCGCATTTCCACTGAATTCTTATATGAATGCCACGAACCACGCCATTGTTCAAACACTTGTGAGTAACTATGGCAGCACACGAAAGTACTGTAAATTCAGCAGAGATTTTTATGCCACTTGCATGTTGAGAGAACTTACATAATACAAAGCATTTCCAGGTTGGAAAATAGATTAGGTTATTCTGTGTAAACAACACAAATGCATTCCACCTTCTGAGTGTATGCTGAACTGCAACAACTGAAACAAAGTCAAAAATTTGAGCCAATGCAAATGGAGAACGTGCCAATAATTACTGTATGAAGAACCGTTTTTCCCACAATACCTTTGTTCTGTTAATCACACTGCTCGCAACCCTATTTAAAACAAAGTGCATTACATTATTATAATTATTAGTGGTGTTCCAATAAGTCAGTTTGGTTGAAATGAACTGTTCAACTCATTCCTTTTCTCTTCCAATGAATGTACAGGTGCATTTTATTAACCCAGAGATGGTCCCTAAACCTTGTTGTGCACCCACACAACTACATGCCATATCGGTTCTCTACTTCGATGACAGCTCCAACGTCATCCTTAAGAAATATCGCAACATGGTGGTCAGAGCCTGTGGCTGCCACTAGACTGTTAGATAACAGTCTACACACGCGCACAAGAACACAACAAGTTTTGGCTGTCAGAGTCTGTGTTTGGGCTGGGCATTTCAAACATTGGAAATGGATGAGAGACCACAGCTACACACATAAAGTGTAAACATACTGTCAGTGAAAACATTCTAGGAGTCTGGTGGATGTCATTTGGCTCAGCCTGAGTTGTTCTGAGGTAAACACTATATCCCAGAATGCTTTGCAGCTACATAGGAATTTCAGATGGTCTCTTTAGGTTTGTCATTGTAATCAAATACAGCAAATACACGCACACACACACACACACACACACACACACATACACACACATACAAATCAAACACACAAACATGCATTCACATGCACTCACACACAAACACACCCTGTGCTTCCTACTGTGTATATGAGACATTTAAAGCAGTGATTGTATATAATGCACAGTCAACAATATTTTTTTTTTCCAAAAACACTTTTTGTATTGTAGTTGTATGTGTCATTATCTATGACTGCAAGACCTGGATGAGGGTTCTGAATCGATGAACTCCTCTATGTACAATACTGTGTAAATAGTTTTAGTGAGAAATGTATTTATTTCCGAAGACTGTCAAAGCTAGTTGTATTTCTCCAGTATGCAATGCATTTAATGTTATGAAACATAACTGTACAGTAACACTATTTGGACATGAACATTAAGTTAAAACTCACATGCTCACATTCTTTAATGACTTCTCTGCATATTCTCATTCCATCTGACTCTCTCTCTCTCTCTCTCTCTCTCTCTCTCTCTCTCTCTCCTCATGTTTTTATGAAAAGTATTACCCTGTGCTCATTGAGTGTTAAATCTGTCATGCTAGTGCTGAAGGGTCAAGTCTTTTCATGGGAAAATGCAGTGTTTCTTTTTCTTAGTCAGAACTGTGCTCTGTGTTTTTGTCATTAAAAGAATGTATTGCCATATAACATATTTTATACATGGTTACTCTTACAGTAGAATGGAAACAATTTACATTAGTCATATACAAGAGAGACTTGGTGCTGTGCTGCCTTTTAATAGTAGCATAACTAAATCACATAGCAAAGAGAGAAAGGAAGAAGCAATTTATACCAAGCACCATTGTGTACCAGACATCTTCAGGTCTATATTACTCTGCTGTAAGATGACCTTATTTAAGAGGTATATTTATTGAGAACCGGCTGTGGCACTGTTTCACAGTGTGCCTGGGCGGTCTCCACTCACAATCATGTTTTACTGCTGAACTGGTACTGTACGATAATAAACTGGGAGAAAAGTACAGGCTAATGTTGTTGTCTTTTTTTCCTTCCGCTACATTGTCAATGAGTGGAATAGCATAGCTGAAGTTAAGGAGGACACATGCTGATATTGGCATGAGCTTGGTTGTGATGTTCATTTGCTCCATGGTGCACCTCTGCCATGTGCACCAGTCTATGCTCCGCTCTCCAGCATCCTGTTTATTACACTGCCTGTCTTAGATTAGCCATCCATGCCACCCGCAGACTTCCCAGCCCTGCTAAACACAGCCCATGTGTGTTATGTCCATGTGTCTGGGTCAAGGGGCGCTTTGTGCCAAGGCACAGGCTGGCGGGTTTCAGAGCTTTGGCATCACCTCCCACATGTGTCGGGACCCCCATCCTGTTGCTGATTCTGCCTGTGGGTGGTGAAATCATTTCTGTTCAGCTTGTCAATGTGCTTTATAACTGATATTTTCACTTGTGTTTCATTAGCTCTGTGTGTCATCACTCCACTGCAAAGGTTAACGGTGGCTTTTTAATGAAGTGCGGTCTGCCCCATGTTGTCTCACTGGCAAGGCACCAGCTCGTCACCCTACTCATTAACCCTTTATACCTTTGCAAACACACGATTAATCCCCAATCCCACATCTGTTCATATGGGTATTGTGTTATCTGGTACTTTTTCATGTGCATATATATGCATGCCATAGACCCAAACTTGGTTTCGGGTCAGACGCTTTTCTATTTTTACATTGGATGTGTCACCCTCTGCTGGAGTAAATCATAAATGCGCTTTGGCACGCATACTTTACTATTATTGTCAGCTGTTGCCTTAGGCTACCGCCGATATCAGACACATAAGTCATAGTCAGGCAGAGTCAGAAGAGACACCTATAATCACAACATTGTAGGCAAAAACTTTACTTTGTTGATTTGATACTGGATTCACAGCACATTACGCTCTTTCACTTTCACGGTGGGCCATAGCTTTCTGTATGGGTATGACATAACTTTCCTGGGCAGGAGTGCATGCTGGTAGGTCTAAGCCTACTTCTAATCGATATCCACTTGAGAAACCTTGAGTTCTGTGTTTAATTCTTCTATTATTAAACTTGCTTGCTGTGAGGTTACAAATTAATTTAGCCATCTGTTCTTCATTTAGGCCCAAATAGGCCCTTATTCTTACAATAGATATTGTAGGCTATAGCGTAGACTATTATTTTAGGCCTAAGCTATAGCTATCCTTTGCAAAACACTGCGCAAACACTGTAGTCTATAAAGGGCATCATAAAAATCGAACACTAACGTCACACTTCGTGTTCATATAAAGTGCACCTACAGATAGGAAACTGAAAGTATGTGGTGTAGGTTATTTACTTTCATTTTCAAAAATATAGGCGCACAAGGTTCTGCCGTTAGTAGATTTATAGTTTTGTTTTGTTGAGGACTATCGACATTATAGGACAGGATTCAACCTTATGAATGTACTTAATAGATAATTACATGTGCTTTTTCTAACAAATGTGATTAGAATTTAGTTATTATTTTAAATTACTTTGTTCAGCTATTCGGCATGGTCTCACACTAAGTTCTGTGAACATAGGACATTTTAGATGGTTGGTTGCATGCTTGCTCAATTGCACTGCGCATTTGAAATATGTCTACTGTAGAAGATGGATAATGAAGTTAAGATGCATCTAAAAGAATGGTTAATAGCTCAGGTTGACAGTGAACAATATGAAGGGCTTTCTTGGGAAAACAAGGACAAAACTATGTTTAGGATCCCATGGAAGCATGCTGCAAAGAAGGATTATAACCAAGATGAAGATGCAGCTCTATTCAAGGTCAGAATTGAATGTTTATTGAGTGGTGCATTTGGGGAGCTCAAATACTGATTACATTGAATTACCCGAATTAAATTAGTCAATTGAAATGTATGCATAACTATTGAGACTCATTGTGTGATTTATTATTATTATTATTATTATTATTATTATTATTATTAATAATAATAATGTATTTATATATTTTTGTAATGATTTCTTCATCACTTTTGAGGACATTTTACAGCACCCATAATGTAATATACTATACCATATTTTTTTTACATAAGGTATACAAGCAAGAATCCTCATTTTAAATACAATAAAGAGTATTATTGTTATACAATAACACATATTGTGTACAATACAAATGTAACTCTGTGCATATAGTGTGTATTCTTAACTTGTAATTGGTGCCTCCCAATCAGGCATGGGCTGTGTACAAAGGAAAGTTCCGTGAAGGGAGGGACAAACCTGACCCCACCATGTGGAAGACGCGTCTCCGGTGTGCTCTGAACAAGAGCACAGATTTTCAGGAGGTTACCGATCGCAGCCAACTAGACATCTCTGAACCCTACAAAGTCTATCGCATCGCGGCAGACACAGTCAGGAAAGCAGGTCAACTAGATAAAATACATGCATATTTATAAAACACATACTGTAGCTATAACAGACATTAATTCAGGGTTAGGGGTACATAAGGTCAACATAGAGCATTATTGATAAAAGACACACAGAACACGAAATGTGAAGTTCATGTGAAAATGGTCAGTTTTTCATATGTGTGTTTTGTTTCCAGAATCTCCCCACATGGAGAGAATGGTGGCCAAACAACCTGGAAGAAGTGATTCCCTCACTATGTGCCCCAGATCCACTCATCCACAAGTTAGATTCAAATATTTACATTAAGTTGAATACTCTGTCTGAGCAGTTTGGTCTGCTGGGTGAAGATTAGATTCTAACGCAGACAACAATGAACATGAATTGAATCTCTTAATTACACACATTTTAATTAACAGGTTCCTGCTTTCACCATTTTGCCGAGAGAATCATTTGAAGAAATTAAAGAAGAAAGTAACGCCTGTGGTAAGAGAAATGCACATGGTTCAAGGCAAAGTGTAGGGGTAAACTGACTAGCCTGGCTACGCCCGACTATGCTCTCAACTCAATTTATTTCGCTGAGTGAATATGGTCTGGTTACGTTACACCAGGCTATAAATGAACAACACCCTGTAATCCAGATCACCACCTTTAATGAAAACAGCTGTTGACAGTGTACAGTAATTACAGTATTGGCAGTGAGTCATTATCACCGATAAAGAAAAAGATGAATCACTTGACTCTGCTCTCCGTTCAAGATGTCCTGATGCAGGAACACATGTATTGTGGGTTAGGAAAAGGCAAATCTCATAGTTCCATCTCCACGATCCAGAGTCTGTTCAGATCCACATTAATCATATCAGGTAAGAGACGCTTGGACACTTGCAAAACAACTTGCAAAAAAAAAGAAATGACTCACTAGATGACAAAAAAAACAAAAAAAAAATTAAATAAATTATATAATATTTGTATTAGATTAGATTATATTATTTTAGATAACTAGTTAGAATATAATCTAATTAGAATATATTCAGTTATATTAGGTTAGAGGTGCAGAGAAATTAGGCAGTGTATAAAAACGACATGGCCATATTGTGTACTGTGCGCAGATTTCCGCATGCAGGTGAGATTGTTCTACCAAGGAAAGATGGTGATGGATGTGACCACCAGCAGCCCAGATGGCTGCTTCATCCTGCACGGCTGTGTTCCCCTGGGGAATGAGCAGATATACGGTCCGTGTACCGCCCAGCAGCTGTACTTCCCTCAGCCGGAGCAGGTGCCCATGTCGCCAGATATGACTAGTGCAATGGTGGTGCTCCTCAGCCACCTGGAAAAGGGTGTGTTGCTGTGGGTGGCCCCAGACGGGGTCTTCATCAAGAGGTTCTGCCAGGGCAGGGTGTACTGGAGAGGCCCGCTGGCCCAACATGCTGACCGGCCCAACAAGCTGGACAGAGAGAAGACCTGCAAGCTGATAGATGCGCCTGTGTTTTTCAAAGGTAAGGCAGCGGGTGCTTTCTTTGGCTTGGTTGCTAGTAGCATGGCCTGGTACACCTATAGCTGCAAATCGAACAGCATGGTTAAAGGCACAGTAGATTCTTCTTGAAGAACTTACTCTCCTCTCTGCCCCTCATCCTAGAGAGTTTATAACTACAACAGCGCTCCTATAGGCTTGCAGTGTCTGATACCCATCCTGCTTTCATACAGTCATATGCGTATGTGACTGTAGGATGCAGAGACTGATGGAGTGTGTCCAGACCCTTTTCATGAAGTGAATTTTAGGTCTGGTTACACCAGGCAAGTGTACATTTAATTGAGAGAGAAATTACAAAATGCCACAACAGAAGTTTGATATTTTAGGTAAAATGTCACTCACATGAGATGTACTTCCCTTAGATCTTACAACCGGCGCAAAGCGGCGGGAACCAAAGCGTCTTTGCTAGTTTCAGACCGACACAGTTGTAATTTTCCTGTCCAGTGCCCACGTTGTTTAAATAGCAAATGCACTTGCGCCCATTTGAGCGCCCGTGAGTGTGTTGGTCTAAACATGAGGTGTGGTCTAGCACATTGCTGGCTCATTACTGTCTTGGGGCAGCGGAAAGTGAGTACAAGATTGACCAGCAAAAACTGAATCATAAAGTCAACGGCGCAGCGCATTATGAAGATAGTAGCGACTATGGCGGGTGAACAAAGTGCGTACACTTCTTACACACATAGGGACGCACAGGAGCACACAAACATACAAGGGATTTAAAAGAACCATGTGGAATATTAATATTGTGTAATGTAAATGTAAAGAGTACTGTAAGTACAACCCTTTTGAACCTTGTGCCTGGCACATTGACCGTGTATCTGCCGTTAAAATAGAATAAGCGTATTCAGACACGCCCTAAATGCATTTTGCCTTGCGCTTTAGACCGTGCACATACTATAGATAGTTAAAATAGGGACCATAGTCTGAATCCTTATTCCTTCTTAAACATGTCTTTGTATAGAGCTCCAGAACCATCTAGAAGAAGGAGGACCAACACCTGGCCATGAAATTGAGTTATGCTTTGGGGAGGAGTTTCCAGATCCCAATGTACTCCAAACTAACAAACTGATTCTAGTACAGGTAAGTAAGACAACTGACAAACTCATCATAATGATATGGGTTAAGTGCTGAGAATGTTGAAATAATAATATAATTCTCAACATTGAGGTACTTGCCAATGCATGTCAAGTCAAGCAGCAGAAATTGTCCCTGTTATATTACGAAGCTGTGTATGCCTGATTTTTATTTGCTAAATGTATGCCTACACGGGATGTAGCCAGCTTGTAAATACATTGGGGGGGAAGGGGGGGGGAAGGGGGCTCAGACCATGTCCCGTAAATGCTGTCGGTTACATTCTGTTCAGTTTATTTAAAGATAGGCAAATATAGCATACTGCAGGATAATATCAATATACAGCTTGTTGTCATGGTAAATGCCCCATCAATTCGAAAAACAGAAGCCAGTTTGACTTCTCTCCCAAGGTGCTTGTGGACGGGCAGTCATGTGTCTGACACTCCTAGAGTACATGGGTACATGTAACAACAATACTGATAATGTACCCCACAGTCTCTCACAGTTACTCACTATTCTACAACACTGCCCCCAAGTGACTGAAACCTATTGTGACATACTGAATGATTAAGTTGTGCGAGAAATATGAAATATTGACTTTGATCACAATAGGCTGTAAATTACAAAGTCTACCCTAATTGATCCAATAAAGTTAAGAAAGTAATTCATTTTCTGTAAGTGTATTAAGTGTATTTTTAACATACTGTTGAAACATGCAACACTAACATGCTGCATTACAGCAACAACAGCTAAACTCATTGGTCTACATTGAACTGCTTTGAAAATTAGAGCAGGAGACTGTCAAGGCAGTCATGAAAACCTGTACAGGAGCAGCTTTATTAAAAGCTGCTCAGCCTGTCGGAGTAAAATGTCAGTTGCAATCCTAACCAGTAGAGGCTCCCATAGTCATACACAACGCTAATGTCCTATCTTATGTGTTGACGGGCAGGTGATACCCATGTTTGCTGTGGACCTGCTGCAGAGGTTCCACATGAGAGAGACGGACACTGACACCACAGATAGAGCGGTGTTGTAGGAATGACAGACTGTGACAGCTGTTAGGTCCTCCCTGCATCAGGTGTAGGCATCAACATAAATCTCCCCTACTCCATTTTCATACAAAGTATATGTATATACGTAAGTATATACGGTTAAACAAGTAATTGTAGCTATTTTGTAGCTATTTCTGAAGTTGTGTAATTGTTCATACTTTATCATTGTGTACTGTGAAAAATGCATATGTGTACAGTATATGTTCTTTATTGTGAAATTAAAGTTCCACTGATCATTCAAGTTGTGTTTGAAAGCAAATGTTAATAAACAGTTTTTGTTCAGCATTAATATATTACTATATCCAAACACATTAAAAAAATCACACCTCAGATTAAATCTATAAAGCTTTTTGTCTTTATTTCTAGCGAACATCATAACAGATTCACAATTTGAAAAATATACATTTTTATAGCTATAACATTTACAAAGAAAAATCAACAGGTTAAAAAACAAAAACAACAAAAACTAAAGTGAGAGAGTGTGCAGAATCAGAGGAGTTACCCGTATCTGAGTTTAAAATACGTTGATCATTTATCCCTGCCTTCCAACGTATACAGTACATAAACAAAATGAAATGGGAACAGAAGCATACAGTACACAGGGGTCAAGAGTATTCATAAAGCATCAATTCCAACGTGTTATTAGCACCATTACTCTTCAGCCATATTGTACTTGTTACTTTTTCTGTCATTCAGTTTTTTTATGGGAAAACACTCAAGTCGGAGGTGGCACAAATCTTTTTTTTGCGTGGGTGGGGATTGTTATGTAAAATTTAATTAGTGTTCTTCCCGGTTCAGAGATAATGTTAAGAACATATTGGAGGGTAATGCCTTGACGAACCAATGTTTGACGCGACCCCCTAGTGACAAGAATAAAAAAGGCAAAGAGTTGCTCATACATTCACCTTGCCTGTCCGGACCCACACGTAGACATCAGCTCAGAAGCAAGAAAATAAAACCTGAAAATGCATTGCAAAATGGACAGTTTGCATTAAAACAGTTTAGCATATTTACTGTATATAACATTTGTAATGTAATACTTATAGTCCTTTTTTATTCGTTTATATATCCACACTCCTTCAATATCGTGTGCTTTAAAATCGTTACCCTGCTGAAAACATCGTCAGTAAGTAGGCTTGTGGGTCGACCGTAACAAAAACAGTGAACACAGACGAGCGCTTGATTGTCTCACTAAATGTCTCAGTGTGTCTCCTGGGAGCCGTCCAGGCGGGATTTATCTGCTGCTGCTTACGGCGCTGTGCTGAGTCAGATGGGGAGGAATGGGGGGGAGGGAAAGGGGAAGAAAGAAGAAAGAAGAGAAGGGGACAGTAGAGGAGAAAGGGGAGGGGGGGGAGGACAAATAAATGTGTGGGCGGTCAGCTCATCTGCACGGGACTACAGTAGACTACATGGTTCTTACGTCGGGCAGCAGTATGGACACCCGTATATGTTGTTGTTTTTCTCCATCCCTGCAACCCTGCCTTGAGGTCTCGCCACTGTCCGTCTACGTGGTTGCAACAGAGACAAGGAGGGTGTGTATGTGCTCGCGCGCGTATGCTTGTGAATGTGCGTGTACTTTACACACACAGTATTCGTTTTGCTTCTCTCTACTGCCACTTTGTTTGCTTAGCGCCATGAGGTAAATCCAGGAGGGCTTCATCAGCCTTGATTGGCCGCAGGGAGTCTGGCGCAGACCAGCGCCTCTTGCGGAGGCGTAGCTCCACCTTAGCAGGGGTGCCGGGGGCCGGCGCAGGGGGCCGGGCCGCCGCCGTAGGAACGGGCGGGGGTTGGGGGAGAGGTGGGGGAGGGGGCGGGGGTGGCATCTCCCCCCTGTGCGAGCTGCTGCCGGACTCCGAGGTGGCCCTGGAGGGGAGGGATGTGCGCTGGGCCCTGCCAGAACGTCCGGTGTGCGTATGGTGGGCGGGGGTTGGGGTGGGGGTGAGCGCCAGGCAGACGTCGCCCTCCGCCAGCTGGCGGCAAGGCAGGCCGTACAGTTGCGTGGTTCTCAGAGGATAGCAGGAAGACCAGCCTTGGTCCTGCACAAAGAAGGGATACTCCACCAAGACCTTCAATAACTCCTGTACAAAGACAACAGCAATAAGAGTTGTGAAACCCAAACATGGTTGAGTCAGCTGTAACAACATGTATGTAAATAATGTACATTATTTAGTGAATATATTATGTTTTCTCCCACTGTATGCCTCACTAGACACTGGGAAGACATACAACGTTTGCACTATATTAGCACCTTGTTAGCGGCTAATGTACTTGAAATGACTAGAGGTAATTGGTGAAATGTTTTTCATCTTAATGTGCTCATTGCTATTGGTATTTTCATACACTGGCTATTCAAAGTGCTTAAAAAGTTGTTAAAAGACATTTAATTAAATAAAATGTGAAATGGCGGGAACGATAGGCTACTGAGGAAGTTATGTGGTTAATGTATCAGGAAGAGAGCTACTACAGTAACAGACAATTGTCTCTGCCTCACCACCAACACCAAGACTATGTGCCTAAACAGATTTTTTGGCGCACAAGCAAACACACACACACACACGCACACACGCACACACACACACTACTAAGTTAAGTCGGAGACGTTAACAATCAAGATGGTTCAGCTTAGGCTAGCTTCCTGTATCTGTCACATGGTTTTTGCCATTGCCCCGCCACTTTAGGAGACCAGCAGCATATCTTGTGTCTATAGGCTACTGTACATTCCAATGGGAGAAGTTAACTTGAATACAGATTATGACCATTTATTTTGCCCCATAGTAACCAAAGTAAATATTAGAACCCATTTTTTACAAGCCACACATATCTTTGTAACATTCTGACACTAAAATAACATTTTAGTACCAAATACATTAAGAGATAATTAACGTTATTCAAGACCTGGCTCTGTTTCAGCAACACACCCTCGCGAAATCTGGCAACACAGATATGTTAAATAGTTAATGTTCTTATTTTTTATGAATCCAATAACTCAATCTGCTCATCCAATGAGATGCGAGATGACCACTTAGGACATGTCATTTTAGCGTAATTTTATTACCAGACAAATCAGAAGAAAAGTTACACTGTTCAAGACCTGGCTCTGTTTCAGCAACACATATTCGTGAAATCTGGCAACACAGATATGTTAAATAGTTAATTTTCTTATTTTTTATGAACCCAATAACCCAATCTGCTCATCCAATGAGATGCGAGACGACCACACCCACTTAAGAGACCGGAAAGAGCAACATTTCCCATGCCATTGATGCAGCTTGTCATGCGAGATCTTAGTTTTCCACAATATCTCTGTCTAAGTGTGTGAAAGGCAAACGCATAGGTTGATGGTGATAACCAGGGCTGACCTGAGTGTTGCGGTCAGTCAGGTGGACCTGCAGGTGGTTGAATCCCTGCGCGTTGCCCGGCCCAATGAGCAACACAGTGCACGTGCTCAGGTGAAACTCCGGTGAGTGTTCGGCGCTCCGCAGGAAGTCCTCCGTGCGCAGCTCCTCCACCTGCTTCAGTTGCCCGCTGGCCAGCTCGATCAGAGACCCCTTGGTGAAGTGAGGGAGGAGCGGGGCGGGTGGTGACGAGTACAGCCGGGAATGCCGCATGGGAGATAACTCCCTGCCCCTCTCCCGCTCTCTCTTCCTCTCTCGCTCTCTCCGCCGCTCCCGCTCGCCGTCCTTCTCTCGCTCTTTGTCCAGCTCTCGCTCTTTCACCCTGTCCCGGTGGCCTTTGCTTCTCTCGCGCTCCGTCTCCCGGTCTGTGTGGCGCTCCTGGAGGGTGGTGCGCTTGTGGCTGTTGGGCAGGCCCACAGGCGAGGGCAGTGGGGTGGTCAGATTGTGGGCCTGCAGGGGGCCTGGCTCCCTGTGCAGGCTGTACAGCGGTGTCCCTGAGGGGCTGTAGAAAGGGTAGGCCTGAGGGCTGTGGTGGGAAGGGGGGGTGTAGTACAAGTGGGTGTCTGCTGGCATGCCCCCCAGGGGGTCCAGCAGGCCCCCTCTGCCTGCTCTGGGGTCTGGCCCGAGGCGGTGCGGCGAGGTGGGGTACAAGCTGGTCTTTGCGATGCCGCGGGTGTCCCTGTCCTGCGGCGAGAAATGTGTGTCCGGTCCCTCCTGCGCTTGGGGCTCAGGGAAAAAAGCCCCGCCGGCCGCCGCCGGCGGCTCCTCCGGCTGCCTCCTCCCGCCGTTGGCGTGGGAACTGTGGGGGCCCACTTCCAGCCTGCCCCTGCTCTCGTTGCCATAGTCTGCCACCAGGGAGAGCCTGCAGGCGGAGTTAGGCCTGCCGCCTGGCCCACTGCCTGGCCCATCCAGGCCGTTGGGCCGCTTTCCCAGGTAGCGGTGGCCCGGCTCGGGGGGGTACAGCGGGGGCTGGCTGAACAGTGTCGGGGAGAAGAGAGAGGAGCTGTAGTCCCGGCGCCCACCGGCCAAGAAGGACCACATGTCCCGGGAGTCTGCTGGGAACGGAGCCTTAAAGGACGGAGAGGAGGAGGAGGTGGCGGTGGGGGTGGAGGAGGTGTGGGCGGGGGGCGGCAGCGCCAGGTGGCTCTCTCCTCGGAGCCACCTGGGAGGCGGGTGCAGGTGGGAGGGGAGGGGCTCCTCCCTCCAAGAGGGAGAGCCGGAGCATCTCCGCTCCCCCACCTGCCCAGGGAACAGGGGGAGGGGGACGGGGGGCGAGTAGGCCAGGTGCCACGGTAGGGGCAGGGGGACGCCCGGGCCAGGAGGAGCAGGAGAAGGAGAGGGGACGAGGTGCGTGCTCGGGCTTGGGGTTATCGGAGGCCGCTCGCCGTCAACGTCCCCTCTCCCGGCGCCGGTCCTGCCGCCGCGGAGAGGCACGGGGGGCTTGAAGTCGTCCGGAGGGGGGCACTGTTGCTGCTGCTGCTGCTCGGAGGAGCCCTGCCGGGACTCCCTCTTCTTGGGCGGGAGGCACTCTTTGCTGCGGTCGGGGCTGGGATTCATGGGCCAGCGGTGGCCGGGGGGGAGGGCCCCTGTGTGCGGCCGCAGGCTAGGTCACATGGGCCTCACGGGAGAACGAGAGGCGGGGACCGCCACCCGACATCACTGTCAGATCACTGGGCGCTCTGGAGAGCCGAGGCGCCACTCACCTGGAGAGAGAGGGAGGGAGAGAGAGATATAGAGAGAAAGATAGAGAGAGAGAGAGAGCAGTTAACAGAGGAATGACAGAAAGCATGTGAAAAAGAAAATGCAAAACGACGAGAGAATGGTTTGTTTCTCTCCGCGTTTTGCTTCTCTTCTTGTGTGACTATGTTGATCAAATGATGTTGTCAAGACGCTGTCGGTGTGCACGAACGCCTGCACACCAACAAAGATGCGTCTAGTTCCAAACAGCCAAGGAACAGTTGGAAAACGGTGCGTTCTTGAACGCTAATTAGTCATCAGCAGCTATGTGCTATGCTGTGGCTGAGCTGAAACTCCCCAACTTACTAGGCTCATTCAAACACACACACGTGAGCTAAAAATATGCCACATATTGTTGAGTTCAGAGGCAGTACATTGTAGATGTGAAAACGCACTCACGCGCACACACACACACACACACACACACACACACACAAACACAAACACACACACACACACACACACACACACACACACACACACACACACACAACTTACAGCAGGAGACATTTCATCTTTCAGTCTCAAAGGATGATTGGAATATGTAGATATGTTTCTGTAGCACTTTCATGAAACCTCCCCCGCTACACCCCCATGTGTTCTTCATGTCCTATATAAGCTTAGGCATACTACTACTGTAGAATTCTCCCTCTCTCTTCTCAGACATTTGCAGAGAAAACTACAAACTACAGTCAGATCTGCCTCTGTTAGCGCGTGTGCGCGTTTATTGTTCAAACGAAATGTGTTGAATGAGTGTTTATTATCTGTCTCGGTCTTTGTGTTCTTGCGTTCCGGTGCGCGTTCAGTCTTTATGCGCGCGAGCATGTGTGCGACCGCTTTTCATTCAGCGTGAAGTGCGGGGGAGTTCCACTGATTCTCCTTTCAAAGGCCGTAAATGAGCGTCTTTGAAGGCAGCCGCCAGCTCCGTCACTCAGCCCCGCACTCACCCGCAAGTCTGCCCGAACAGACGGAACGCAACCAAGTCTCCGCCGTCTCGTTAAAACGCCACACAGTCACCATGGCAACTGTGTGTCCATACATATCGTCGGCTGGAGAGGTTGGATGGGGATTTCTGCGGAGGGGCGGGTAAAATGTTGCTCATCAACTCACTTGGTCCAAAAAAAGACTAAGTGTTGCTGTGGAGCATACTGGCACTACCCTGGGGCGTTGTTTCAGCAAAAGCTAAGGTATGGCAAGTTGACATGACTAGGGTCTAGGGTTTTATTAGTATTTTAGGGAGAGACATATTACGGGGGAGGTCTGGGGGAGCTCCCCCAGGACATTTTTTGCATCAAACACTTCCTGCATTCTGGTGAATATGCACCTTCATCAAGTTATGGGGCTATGATAGTCAGAGAAATTACATAAGGACTAGTCACAGCTCTAAGGACCTGTGACGGGCTTTATAAAACGATTTCCAAATATGATGCTTCACAAATTTAACATGGAAATGTAACTTTTTACATTCTTCCACTAAACAATATATACATATCTACCAGCTATAAAAGGATTCACGAGATTTTATAACTGAAATACTGACTATTCTAATTTTCAGAGTATTCTAAAGTTAAGGCAACACCTCCATCTGAAACAACACAGAGCCATTTACAATTAGACTAGAAGTTGGACTACCTCCTCCAAAGCCTACTCATTAATGACCTCAAGTTTAACGCTGGTGCAATAACCTTGTTCTACCAACCAATCAGACATTCTGAGGAGAAGGAAGGCAGTCTTGATTCGAGGGTAGCGTGTTTTGCCAGTAGCGCCAAATTAGTGCCTAATTCACGCTTTTAAAATAAAGATATTTTATTTTCTTCCCTGCATTTTACCAGCCGGCCACGTTTCCTATGCATATGCGATTAGCTACATTAGCCTATATGATTTTTGTAAAGCAAAAATCATCAATACATTTTTAGTTTTTTTAAAGCTGAGCCCAAGGTACAGTATGGCAGCTGCCATACCTTGCCATACTCAGTTGAGGCCTATGGCACTGCCCCCTCCCCCTGCCAGGCCTAGGTGTCTGTCTAGTCATGGTGCAATGAGTTGGAAGTGTGGGAATTTATATTGGATTATATGACATTGTACTACAGCTCACAGTCATAGGGCTGGGCGATATACCGGTTTATACCGGAATATCAGAATTTTTTCAAAAGAGATATCAGATTAGACAATATCGTTTATATCGATATAGTTATATTATGCGTTTATTCATAGCTTTTTCAATTTGTTCATCTCTCCCTCCATGCCTGCACTTGGCCTGAGGAGTGAAGTCAGGAGCGAGTGACCACCAGAGAAAGTTCACATATGTCAATTAATGTTGCTAAAAATGTAAAATTTCTGTCGGGTTTCCTGTTTTTTCTCTATGCCTGAAGGATTTAGCCCACTTTATAGAAAATACCAACATATATCGTGTATCGGTATTCAACCTAAATATATTGGCATATTATTTTTGGTCCATATCGCCCAGCTCTAGTCTGGAAGCTAAGTAAGTGTAACATGCCTTCATTTTCAACATAAACTATTTGACTATTCTGATGATGAATAATCTAAATACCAAATATCAGCTTGATGCTTAATGACAAATGCACATATTTTGTTATAGGCCTATCTGTTTACTAACATTAACTATAAGAAAGTCACAAATGAAGATTAATGTGCTATCAGATATGTTTATTGTATGTTCCTCTGTTTCCTCAACAGTCAAGTTAAAGCAGAGATATGCAACAGGGGGGTCCACACACCCTAGTATAGGGCCCTCAGTGTTACTGCAAGGTGTCCACCAAATTATTTGTTCCCAAACTAGTTTTTTCTCATTCAAATAATGTAAATATGTCAGATACACATTATTTTCATGATTTAGCATTGTATACAGGACACCATTACAAATAGGCTGACCTACAGCACCATATGTATTAGCCATGTTTCTATCAACCAAGGGGTCTCTGGCCAGAAATACATTGAAGACCTCTGAGTTAAAAGTAATATTAAAGAAACCTTTCTGAATTCAAACCCAAATGAAAACACAATAAGATGTCCTTCATAAACCCTGCCACACACATTGGAAACACATTGCGAAGGATAGCATATTGTTGTTATGTGCACCACTTTGTATGTGTTCAAATTTACGGAGCCAGGACTGTGTAGAAGTTAGTTGTGCAGAGAGCACACTATTTGTAGTTGTTGGGTTTGCAAAATTATCTGTATTAATATTTGTATTTGTAAAAGTGGACATTTGCCTAATAACCCAGGAAATTAGGAAAAGGCGGTGTCATGTTGTACCAAAATGTGTCCACCCGTTGAAAACCGTGGGAGCACATGCAGGCAGCTACTGTATTGCACCACCATACCAGATATAGGCTACTTTATGAATGTATGTCTACAGCTGTTTTTATATCAACAAACAGTAGACTCACGTGCAAATACATGCAGCCTGGCCTAGCTTTATGGCTGTGTTAATAGGTAGTGAAACTTTAAGCAGTTTATAATAATCAGGCATGATGATAATCTATAATGTATCTATCTGTCAATATTGGATATTATTCCCATGTTTATTATGTGTTTGGCATGTCTAAGATCTTTGTTTATATGTGGAAATCGGCAATCATTTTTTTGGCGCACTTTTTGGAATGTCAGCAAATGGTCAAAAATTGATAGGCTACAGTTAACTTAGCAATGTAGGCTAACAATGGAGCTAGTAGATCTTGCCATCTGCAAAACATAGTGTACTGTATCTTAACATGCCTTGCAAATATTTCAATCCCACAAACCTAAAATGACATGCTAAGTTCCATAGCTAACGCTAGCCTAATAGCTCTGCTGCGTCTATTATGATGAAAAAGTGTCAACTTTGCTAGATAGCAATTTCTCCAGTGTGATATCTGCATCAATGTTACACACAGCCTTGTTGCCTGTTTTAAACCACCAGCTGTGCTGTGTATTCAGTTCACTTATCTGTGACTGACTCCCGACTTCTTTACTCTTACCTTCCTGCCACATCAGCAAAGCAGGCGGCGCACAAATACCCACTGTGCTCACTTAGAACACCAGCTAGGCTATTTGAAATGTTGTTTTTTTTCTTTCTTCCTGAACACAAATAATTTTATAAATATTTGTTTGAAATAAATATTCGTAAGAACACACTATTTGTGCTTATCCAAATACTGTATTTTCAGCACGCACAGAGAACGGTAAGCTAATGGACTGCGAGGAGATATCTGGTGAATTTGACAAAGCTTCCAATCGCTTACTATACCTTTAAGACACAAGAATGAATAAACGTCTGATACTGTATATGTTGTATAGGCCTATACTGTACCATCACTTGTATGAGGCTCGGGAATTCGGAATTAAGCAATGAATCACGATCAACCAAAGATGTAACGTTAAAATAATTAGAACAGTTGTAATACAGATGAGTATACAATACAGTAAATATTAAAATATAGTTTTAAGGACTTTTTTGTGTTTGCTCGTGGTTTAAGGGTTAACCGTCTGTTAACAGTCAACATGTTCAAGCAGGGTACATAATATTTAGAAAAATTATTCTGAATGCATTTTTATTCATAATGCATTATTCCCACTATTACCAGTCCAAACCTACTAATGCACAGCTCTATTATTTATAGGCTGTAACTAAAATATTTAATTCAATTGTTAAGACAGAAATGAAAACAAATTTAACCAAATACTAATGAAGACAACTAAAACTATTTAGATAACACAATTGAAGCTGGTAGACTTCTTTGATAAATGTCTTATATGAATGCAATTCAAGACATACGCAGACAGACGCATAAAACGCAGTGCAGTAGTTGTGCTGGCATGATAATAATCACTAGATGGCTCATATTAAACAGATGGCTTGCAAATGTATGAATCATTCTGCACATTGAAATGCAGCTAATGCTTTCTCAGTATAGTAATGTACCTATGATTTATTTTAAATATCAGGCCAGAACTTGCTGCAATATATTTTATAAAAGATAATGCATTCTTAACAACATGGCTATTTGTTTGACACAATGCAGACTTATTCTTTTTTATATACATTTATTATATGTCATACAAATTTGATAAAGTACAAGTAAAGTGTCTTTAAAACTGAGTATATTGCCCCACATTCAAACACGTAAATTCAACCATTCACACAGAGCCTCAAAGAACAACTTGTTTTAATGGAAAATCAATGAAACAGTGATGCCACAGCAGGGCTACCATTCCAACACATGCACAATTTAGTTCAGGTCATAGCTGGCGTTGACATGGTGACTGAAGGTGATTCCTACAGAGACTGACCTTAGTGCAGACTGAGCTGACATCCCCGCGCTGACATCCATTCATATTCCAGAGAGGTCAGCCCACCACCCAGCTCCGTATACTGTAAGCACCTACAGCTGTTCCCTTCCTCCTCCACCACCACCTGCAGATAAGAGCAGCCTGCAGCCACGCTGCTTCTGATCTCAGTGCGAGGCAAATAACACTCGCAAAGCCCACCGAAGTGAGTGAGCACTGAGAGCTTGCAAATCCTTCTCTGTGTTTGTCGTGCACGCCTGTGTGTAGGGTATGTGTGTGTGTGTGTGTGTGTGTGCAGGTGCATGTGTGCATGTGTGTGTGTGTGTGTTTGCGTGCGTGTGTAAAGGGCTAAGGAAATGAGTAATATCTAACAGTGAGAAACATGTCTGCTATGCACAGAGCCACACAGGCAGACCAGTTGCTGTTACCGCCTACTTGCCTTACTCACTGTGAAGGATATACACAGTGACAAACATACACACACACACAGAACACAAGCAGACAATATGGGCCGATTTTATATGTCATATGCTGTTGTTGCGCTCGAGTTTCTCTGACTAAAGGCTAATTAAAACCAGTGGCACACGTCCACATGGTGAGGTTTAAGACAACCTCCTGTCCTGTGTTGTTGAGAAGTCATGCAGGCTGAGCAAAGGTCAGAATGGCACAGAGAGGCCGTTGATGTGAGACAGGGAATGATGGCGGAGGCACGCTCATCCCACACACACACTCTCAGGCCAGGGCTGCTGCTGGGCTCTGACTCAAAACAAAACCTCACACACACACACACACACACACACACACAAACACACACGCGCACGCACGCACGCACTCACACACACACACTTGTTGACTTGTTACTCACTCAGGAACACTGCAGGAGATCTCTGAAAGATTTGGCTCAGTGATTCAGTTAACAGCTATTGAAATATCAGTATGCTCTGTATTACTATGCTAATACTGTATATCAGTATAATAATGAATGAGTCGTTTGTACACAAACCCCATAGATACAACTACAGTAAATAGTACCAATGGCTGTATAACACAATGAAATCTAATACCCTTAATTTCCTAAAGAAATAAGGTCATAGGAGTAATGCAGGCAGTTATTACTGCATGTCGCCCCAACAGTGAAAACACATTTAGGAACATTGCTGGTCTACTTTGTATTTCAAAAGTTATTAAAATGTTAAAATATATGTGCTTACAGTAATCACTGGTTCAGCAGGCCATAACCAGAAGCAGAGATATCACAAGTCTGAGTGAGTCTAATAAAAGTGGTGCAATCTCAGCACTTTTTTCAGCACATTTCATAATGTGTGGACAACTATTATTTAGTTGATACATTGATTGTGTGCAGTTAAAAGTTGTTACATACAGGTTATTTCTAGACTTTTTTAAGGTTGACTATTTAGTTGTATGGCTAAAAGGGAGGCATCTAATAGACTCTATTAAACTTAACAAACATGACATAAATTATTTCACAGACAAATACAGCACTTTTGTAAAAAGGGTTACATTGGCAAAGTAGCACAAACTATTTCTTTAATTGTATTTAAAAAATAAAATGAATAAAAACAACACAGAAAAAATATATTATTAAAAATGTATTTGTTAATTATTGCATAAATAATACTGGATTAACTGTTTGCTAAGTGCAAGTGGATCTGGCTTCATGTATTTTGGTAGAAGTAAGAAATTGTTTACCTCAATGTAATTAGTTAAAGGAATAATGTAATTTGACAAGTAATTCACAAGTAAGAAAAAAAATGTAAACATATAATACAGTCAACACCAAAATTATATTACAAATCAGAAGTTCCTGGAATTAATTTGGCATCTTAAATTGAAATGGTTTCCTTTCAAAGTAAATAAGAAATAGTTAAAAATTAATTATTAATTAATTATAAAATACAGTATAGTGAAACAAAAAGAGCATTTGTTTTATAATTTCAACCATATGTATTCAGTAATGTTTTGAATCAATGCTCAAAAAAGCCTGATGCTACCTTCCCAATTATGGAATCTAATTCTACATAAATCAGCACACATCAGTAGTGGTAAATTTAGACACACTGGTGATAAACAAGGCATAGCCAGAGACGAAAGACAGAAAACAAGCACTTGGCTCATCAAAGTGTGTTTACCGCAATATAGAAAGACAGAAATGACTGCTGTGCTCTTGTTTTGCATAATACAAATTCAGAGACTATTTGAGCAACCCCACTCCACCCCCTTCCTTCACACACACACACGCACACACGCATGCACGCACACACACACACACACACACACACACACACACACACTCACAATGGAGCCATGCTGTGCTGTCAGTCACCCATGGCACCAGTGAGATGTTCAGCATACACGCTCACTCTCTCTCTGGTGTTTTGCTACTTAAGCTGTCAGTCAGAGAACCACACACAAAGGGCCACATTGAGTCATCTAAGGTCAAATGAGTCAAACTATAGATCATGCCAGCGATAACGTCTAAAATAATCTATATATACAGTATATGTGGAAGAATGAAAATCTGTGAATCGTGGGTGCATGTTCTCTTTTTAACAAGAAGGCTGTTCTGTGTTGTAGTATTTTATTTATTTATTTTTTTCCCCTCATGCGTAGCCAGTATCCGGTGTCTGCTCACGTTTCAGCCGGACTGGTGATCTGTGATGGACGTCTGATGCAGCAGATTTTTGTTGCTGAATGTAACAGATCTGACTATAGAGGAGAGGAGAGCAGAGGAGACGAGAGGAGAAGAGAGGAGAACAGAGGAGAAGAGAGGAGAATAAAGGACAAGAGATGAAAGGAAAGGACAAGAGAGGAGAGGAGAGATTAAAGGCCAATGGTGAAAGATTTAGCAGTATGTGTGTGAGACAAAAATGTGTTAATATAGAGCAAAATGGCAGACCTGTATTTTTTATTTTAATGTTTTGTCTTTTTTTGTTACTACATTTGAAATGAGAAGACACATTTGTTTTTCCCTTTTGACATAATTGTGTTATTACTATTACTGTTTCAATTATATATTACACATTTTAGATTTGTCTCACCATATAGGCCAAACAACCAAAATAGCTCAAATAACAGAACCTCAAAGATTTTTCTGCTGACAAGCATTGTAGATCTGGAATTCATTTCCAATGAAATGTTAATTCATGCTAAGCAATGCAACGGCAATGTGACTTGTTTTTGTTTTTTGGACACCAGCAGAGTTTTTGGGGGGGGTTCTGAGAAGAAGATGGCTACCTGATAAATGGAGGGAGGAGGGATGCAGGAGCACTACCTGCCCCATGGTGGCTTACACCACAGAGAGCCGGGCTAAGCCGATAACAGGGCAGGGTGATATGAGAGTATGTATAGCTTATTGGGACTGGGGCCAGGTAATGCAGCCTGCATGAGGCCTGCATGAGGCCTGACCCATTCTTTAACAGGATGAGCCAGCAGCCCTGTTAGCGTGGGTCTTATGGTTCACACATGACTATTAACACACAGGGAGAGAGAGAGATAGAGAGAGAGAAACATGCATGCTACAGTGGTGTTGTCATGCACACTCATGACAGATGTGCACATTTGCCTTCTGCAGTTGTAACTTAACTTGTGAAACTTGTAAAATGTGCATAGCCCAGTAATGAATTATATCGATATAATAATGAAAAAATGTACATAAAAAAAAACATGTGCGGCTTGCCTTTGTATTATTTATTTGCCAATCCACTCCTACACAATTAATCATACAATAGAAGACTTATGAATAAATAATACATTAAAAAAAGATACCATTGTTGGCGTGCTGCAGTAATAACTGTATTAGTTACATTAGTTACATTTGGCAGAGAGTTCATATCAACTGTGTCTGGTGGATAATAACCAAACTATGTTATAATTAAAAAACATGACAGCAAAGCACATTCATGCGTATACATAAAATGCAAAATGGCAGCACAGTAAGTATTTGCTTATTCATGCTTCTAAAAAGAGAGTACTATACAGCCTGGAGGGCTATGGCTGAAATGCATTGCTAGGTTAATCCCTGTGAATCCTTATTGGTGCAGCCTAAGGCAGGCTTAGTATAGACTGGAGGAAATCCCCCTTGTCATGGTGGAAGTTAGCCCCTAGTGTATTAATAGGGCAGCTCCAGTATGGCTCCTTAACATGGCTTTTACGCAACAGTGGTTAAAAATGACTTTACCAATTACATCCAGTTCAGCCATTCAGCAATGGCAACATTCCATATTTATAATTCTATTTTTCTCCTCTTGCTCATCATCCTCACAAATACACACACATACACGCGCACACGCACACACACACACACACACACACACAGACACACACACACTGCAGGGCGCCAATCAAACATGTAAAAATATTCATCAAACCTTGTATGCTGACATTTGGGAGACGGATGTTGTGCACTTGTCATTCATTGACATTTGCAAGTTTCATTTGTTCTCTCCCCCATTTCCCTAGTCTTACAACATGCTTGCACTAACCACAAGCACAAGCTTCAGTTTCAATCTTAATTCATCACAGGCAAAGCTAAAAACATAAAACAAAATTAAAAACAAAAAAAGGTGAAATGACAGTGTCATAATATTTTGGCGGCACATTTTGTTGACACGGTGGATCAACAACAATGCACTCTGTTCACCCTTGTGAGTGTACTGTATAATGCAGATAATTCTGTCTGTTTGGCTTCACCCGCAACTCCAGTGTGACGCTCACCGCTAACAGCGCTTCTCACTAGCTAGCAGCACTTCTCACAAAGCTTGTATCACTTCTCACAAGGCTAGCGGCACTTCATAAGCTTGTGAGATCACCTAGCCTGATGGACCAGATTAGACAACTTTGAACACTTGGTGAGTGTAGTACTCACACATTATGAGGTCATTGGATCCCTGGATCATCTGACAGAACGGACAGTGGATGGATTTGAAGCAGTGAGACAGAGATAGGGCCGTTCAGAAAAGAGAACAGAGTCACAGAGAGATGATTGGGAGCCCATTTCTTTTCACTGCCAAGTTTTATTGCTGCTGTCACTGTCCTCCAGTGGCTATCGGTCAAGCTAACGTTTTTTAGCTTCGGTTATTCCTGCGGTTTTGCAGAAACACAGCGAGATGCACTCACACACAGACAGATGCCAACTTTGAGGAGAGCAGAGCCAGGTCACCCATTAGAATCTGCACAGTATTCATCTACACAGAGACTGTCTAGACTGTCTTTAGAGAAACTGTCTGAAGCACATTTATCACTGAATGGCCTTCAAGTCAATGCCATTGCATTGATATTAAAACCCCTACAGCACACCTTAGATCCGTTTTGCTGCCCTGACAGATGCTCATAAATGACTCTCTATTGTCAGTATGAAAGAGCATATAGAGTAAATTATGTTGAAGTTAAATGCATTTCCCGTGTTGCATTATGGTAGATGGTAAGCGCTCCGAAGGCAATTCCGCACAACACTTATTCAAAGCTCTCCGGTGTTATTTCACAGGATTAAAACCCAATCCTGACAATATTTATCAAAAAACAATAAAGTAGCAGGAGACGGAACAATTGAATGGTGAATACGAAATGCAACTGAATAAGCTGAATTGCAAAAAGTAATAAATATATAAATAAATATATAAATTAATAATTAATAAAAGGGTATTAAACAGGGTATCAAATCATCGGCACAGACTGCTTGAGGCAGCTACAGGATGTCTCAGATATTACACTTTCTGTACAGTGATACCGACACTGATACCATGCGTTGTACTGTTCCTGCTCATGGTGGATGCATGCTCCTTTGCTATGTGCTACGGCGGGCAGGGCGGGCGGGCAGAGGACGTGGGCGTGAGCGGTGGGAGGCTGGGTTGAGAGGTCACTGACCCTCGTTGTAGATGTGTTGAGGAGGAGGATGAGAACACAGCGCTCCATCATACGCCGAGGTTAGCCGAGCTGAGATCCATACATAAATAAAGAGTTCAGGAGAAACTCAGTGAACTGACAGATTGGTCGCCTACCGTTTTACAGACGTACTTTAAAGGCATAGACCATAACAAGTAGAATTACACAATTACATAAGCATAAAAACCTCCCATATGTGCTAGGTACATTCATAATAATACCTGAGCAGACAGAGCTGTGTTGTCTCCAACCACCATAAATATCCCTTTGGTTAGTGGAATAACTTTCAGAAAAAGTTGAAACAATGTTTTGTTTGACTGTGGCAGCCACACGATTGGACAACACACACATTTGCACAAGCACATACTCTGCTTTTATTTGTGTACAGGGCTCTCTTATTTTTCCTCGACTCCACCCTATTATGTACAAAAATGACACACCGCCAACCTTGGCGTAGTCTACTTGTGCATGCTAACGTGAGTTTACAAGCTCACACGCATCTTCACGCACCATCCCACTCTACCCATGTCTCTGTGTATGTTCAAATATCATTAGACAACACAACCCACACCTGAGCCTTACGAGCTGTGTTATTGGCAGCTGTGTCTGTCACCTAAAAGTAGTCTGGCATGATGTCATGTCTTTCCACACCTGTCTGCTTGGAATTACTCATCTTGGGCCTGCTTTCTCAGCTGTGGCCCCCAGGCTGAATCCACAGTTGCTGAGTGCTGAGCTAGCAATCACGGCAAAGTCTGTTGAAATATCTCACTCATTATAGCAACATAGAATCAGCTTGGGTCTGTGAATACGATAAAATGTTCTCCTTTGGGTGTAACGCTGGAACATATCTCCTTCTATATGTACATTAACATGTCCTTTAACCATTTTTAGTAATGTTGTTTCTCTGTTTTTCTGTATTTGTTTATATGAAGCACAACTGTGCATGTATTCTCTCTCTGTAAAGCACTTCGCTGTATGAAAAGTGCTATATAAATAAAGATTATTATTATTATTATTATTATTATTATTATTATAACATCCACGCAACTGAGCAATGCAATGACATGATACTGTACATTACTTAAAGCAATAGTTGAAAGAATAAATATAAACTCTATTGTGTTGATGATAGGAATTTGAGTACAAACGTTCTCCTTCAACTGCAGTATTCCAGGCTGTGAGGGGTGAGGCATTGGAACACTAGTTATGGTTTTCCTTTTACGTATTCCAGGCTGTGAGGGGTGAGGCATTGGAACACTAGTTATGGTTTTCCTTTAAAGCAGGGGTGTCAAACAGAGAAAGGGCCAACATTAAAAACTTTGAGGGCCAACCAGACGCCAGCACCACAAACAAGGCAAACTGGTTTACGGCTAATGCAAGTATACAGACTGCTCATCAGATACTCTTGCATGCCCTTGTTTTGTGAGTTCACTATTCCATTGCCATTCCAAACAACATCGTACAGTACCTGGCAGGGTAGTTATCATAGACATATGATATTTTCTCACGAGCCAGTTAATTGTATGGCATGCCGGATGTGGCCCGCGGAACTTGAGTTTGACATGCCTGCTTTACCTTTGACCCCTAAAACACGAATGGGCAGGTTAGCTCACTAACTACTAGCTGTTGAACGTAACTTATGCACATAGTGAACATACCTAACTAGTAAGGAACAAACGACACTCCCCCCTTGCCCCACGCGTGCAAACACACAAACACACACACACACACCCGCACACACGCACACACACACACACACAAACGCACACGCACAAACACCAACTCCCTCTCCACCCCTTCTTTCTTCACTTCTCACCTCGGGATAGGCGTTAGAGAGCACACGCTCCTAACAGCCACGGAGGGTGCTATGACTGTCAACACAAAGGACAAGGTGTGTGTGAGCGTGTGTGAGCGAGAGAGAGACAGAGCAGGGAAAAGAGTGAGTGTGAGTGTGAGTGTGTGTGTGTGTGTGTGTGTGTGTGTGTGTATGCGTGTGTGTGCGTGCGTGTGTGTGTAGGTGTGTGTGTGTATGTATGTGTTTGTGTGTGTGTGTGTGTGTGTGTGTGTGTGTGTGCGCGTGTGTGTGTGTGTGTGTGTGTGTGTGTGTGTGTGTGT
>JAODUE010023131.1:0-23285 GCA_027564755.1 Amblyopsis hoosieri | reverse complement strand
AGTTCTGAAGGCGAAAGGGGGTCAAACACAGTATTAGTATGGTGTTCCTAATAATCCTTTAGGTGAGTGTATGTGTGTGTGTGTGTGTCCATTTCAAATGTGTCAGTAACATTTCATGTTCCACCGGTTTCTGTATGAGCGTTTTAACATGTTTTACATGTGTATGAGAATTTCACATATATGTTTGAGTTTTCAGTAGTATGAATGTTTGTGAATGCATGTGTGTTTCAGATATATTTGTGTAACAAAGTCTGACATATTTCCTAAATGGACCCTCATAGCCCAATGTTTCCTTATAGTCACGTTATGTTACAATGTCTATTGAAAAGGAAAATAATGAATATTAAACATCTTACATTTCAGGAATAGAATAATAAATTACACAATCCAGTCACTTCAATCTGAGCAGTTGTTGGTATAGCCTGCTGTGTCCAGGATGGCTTAAATCAGCATATGTCTTTATTGAGATAGAAGAGCAGATGAGCTCAGTGGGAAACATGTCACCATCAACAACAGAATGCAAAATAGGCAATTTGGACATGAGATATTGCTAGAAGAAATAATGATTTAAATAGTATACTAACTTGGAACTTTCTATTGGCCATAATGCATACTAAATAGTGTGCATTATGCAAAAGTTTCTATATTGAAGGTACAATTGTGTTATAGCATCCCCACATCCACAAATCTAAAACCCGACACTCCATAAAAGGGTGTGTGATGAGGTTGTGGTCCTATGTGCTCTGTGGGCAATGTAGAGAGGAACACTAGCCACATTGTAAGCGTTGTTGAGGAAATTTTTCTAACAATAGTTTCAACCACTTGAAATAACATACACTTTATTATTTAAATAATCATGACAACATATGCATGGATGTCAGTACCTTCAATGTGTGAAAAATGATGAATGCTGATTATGAACTTGGCATAATGTTCTGTTCTGTGTTTTTTCGTCAAGGTGCAACAGTCTGTCAGGGTTTCAGTCAAGCACGGGTTCTGAATGTCCAAAGTGCAACACCTCGTTTAAGTCATTAGGTGTAACAAAATATAGCTGCCATTGTAAGAGGCAAAAGAGCCCTCACAATGCTGAACACATACTCCCCCAATGTCACATACTCAATGGCTCCATCCATATGGGGCAGCCAGAATGTTCACCAAAGCCAAAGATGATGTGTTACCATCGTAAAGGAACTGCAGGAGCAACATGACTTCACCAGAGGCAAATCCACTGATCTCGAATCTTCCACATCACAGCTCAAACAATTCCCTTATTCCAAGCTCCTCTGAATCGCCCGCCTGTCTGATTCAAGCTGCCATCTACTGGAGATGTGCCATCTGAGACACTGGCTCAATGACTCAGAAAAAGTCTGACTCCCCAGGCCTCCCGCTTGGGGGGTTGTCTGCTATACCGGCTGACACCGATAGCCAAGGCCCGTTCTGTAGAGATTATGAATAATGGAAGAAGGTGAAGGTGTTTGATCTGCTCATCCTGGCAGCATGGAGCTGTTGTGTTACTTTCTGCTGTCTACAACTCCCGCATCTGGAGTCAAGAGGTTCTAAGGTAAACCCGCTCCATGCAACTTGATGAAGTGAGGGCCACAGGGACGTGTGGCGATCTGTGTTGAGATTAAGCATAGAGTAAATAGTAAAAGAATGCGAGGTGCTGAGACTACGTATTGCACCATGTGTGGTGCCAACTATACTGTTGTGGAATATAGCAGGAGAAAAAAACGACCACTAACAGTAGTTGCTAAGAAACAGTGCTCCATGTTGGACAGTGATTCATATACAGTTGGAAGAGGACTTGTGAATGATTTATACAATGCATGGTGGAGAGACAAGAGCATAGGGAATGTCACATCCCCATGTGCCAGTGCCTAAGTACATACAGTAATGAGCAGCCTGTCAATGGAGCCACTTGGAAGATCTCAGTCAGAATAAGATGAAATGAGGCTTGCTGCTGAGTGTGGGCTTTAAAGAGAGATTCCTCTGATGGAGACATTGACAGCTATGGTACATTAGGAATCAATGGGAAGCACAATTTAAACAGCGCAGCGCTCTGAATACAACAGCTGGCACAACTTGCTATGAAAATTGTTGTGATTTTGTTTTTCATACACATGCAATTAGAAATATAGGCTGATGTCTGTTTGTGCATTGTCCATGTTCAACTGGCAATATTGTTTTTTCGTCCTTTTAAAAAGTAATTTAGAAAAATTATGTGAAAAAAACTTTTGCTACAGTAAACCAAAAAGATACACGTTGATTCTCTGGATGACATTAATTCTTTGTTACTTTGATCCCTGATTAACTGGAACATCATTTCCCCCTTAATCACATTTGGCTCCCATTGTTTCACAAAAACATATATTATTTACGTGTCTAGAAATCTCAGTTAAAACATGTACAGTATGGGCTATGTATTTGGCAAAAAGGGTAGTGCACATATAGGCTCACTACAGCCTAATGGAGCAGATTACAAATAATAATACTGAAAATGACAAAAATAAATGTGCCAATTTCACTAGGAGTGTGATGTATAATGTTATCCCAAAGAGGGACACAGCCTTGATCACCATGGTTGTAGGCTGTTGTCAACTAAAACATATTCTTGTCCAAAGGATCTTATTCTTGTCACTGTATTTACCTTCAAGGCAAGCCAACATCAACGTTATTAACTGGAGGTATGTTAATATGAGCAATCAAGGAAAATAAGTGAAACCCAAATATAATAACCAAAAATGTCCTTTTCTGGTCTACCGTAGTTCAAATTTAAAGGCACTAGCTATTCTAGCAGTCAGCTAACAGATGTGTAAAGCAGTTGTCCAAACAAATGTAGATTTCAGATTTGTTATTGCATTAGTGTTAAGTTGTGATGCAGTTAAGATATAATAATAAGACTACATATAGAATATTCTGTAAACTGTAGGTTTACAAGATATTTGATTGGTCTGTGCCCACCCAAACCCACCTCTCCCAGGCCTTGAACAGCGTATATGAATTGCAGCTGCCCTGAAGTCTGTCTCACCGATCTGTCAGTACCCCCTTTGCCAGCTAGCCACTCTTCTCTGCTGCTCTTTATTCCATTTACCACCTCCTCTTGCATGTGCTGTTGCCTCAAGCTAATGAAAGCAGTGCAGGATCCATAATTGGGTTTGCTTGCAAAGTGATTACTTCAAAGGATAGTCCTTTCAGACAAGCAGCAAAAGCAAAACAAAGAAGCTTGAAGATGAAAAGGATGTCCACTGTTTTCCCATATCCATTTTTAACCCATGGTTCATTTTCTGCTCAGTTATTGATTTTGAAATGAGAACACCTGTGGCTCCTACTTTATAGAAATCTTATGTTATTGAATTCTATTGTTGACATTCTGGTGATTTGAATGAGAGTCTTGGTGGGTCTGTTGATTCAAATGGCTGTGAAAAAGCAAAATAACATGTGACATTGATCTGAGTGGAACTTTGCTAGAAGCAGGTTTTTCACAAGTGGTAAATGTCATTACCCTTGACAGAGGTTCTAATGAAGGCTGTCACTCAGTCTTGTTAAAGACAATTTAAATGTCCTTTCATCATAGACAAGCACATATCTGATACCTGAATCACATGCATTGTTGGGACTGTGAAGAAGGTCTAAAAATGTTGTTAAAATGTATTGCCTCGAGGGGACATTAATATCTTACAGCAGTAGCAAAGAGCAGAGCAATAAATAAAATAAGTATAATCTAGTGTGCAAGTGTTGTGCACTAAATAGTGCTACATGAAAATTGTTATAATTAAATACACATTACAGCTGTTTAATATATGGGCTGTTTGAAAAGCTGTTACAAACGGTTCCCATCACAGGTATCAAGTCAAGTCAAGGATATTTATATAGCCCTTAATCTCATTACAGTCTCAAAGGGCTGCACAAGCCCACATTTCTGGAAACAAACAACACCCCTTCACCTGTTTCTCCCACCAGACAAGGATACTCTTCCATGAAAACCATGTGGGTAAAATAATGTTAGAAACCTTGGGAAGGGACAAAAGAGGGAGGAATCCAGTTAGGATGCAATAGAGGGCAACAGCAGGCACTTATATTGAATGATATATCACAACGTGTCTAGATAAACAGGGAACTCGTAAGCCCTTTGCATACATGCTGTAAACCTGTAATTTACAGGGAGCGTTCCAGCATGGGGTAATGTGTGGACAGAAGCAGGGGTCGATAAATCCATTAATCCTCTCCCCCAATGTCTCACATCGCGATCTAGTAACATGAGGTTACAGTCTGGAAACCCTGTTCACATTAGCGTTCGCACAGCCATCCTGCTGGTCGGCCCAATCAGCGTGGGTTAGTGATATCGTTGAAGACGACATGCAGAGCTGAGGCTATCAAAACAATTGTAACAACGCCGATGGGTTCAGCACTGTCCAATTTCAAAATTAACCAGAGGTCTACGCCAAGTAGGAAGAAATGACTGTGAACACTTCCCAGTGTATCGGCGATGCTACAATGGTTGCTACACCAGGGCCAGGCTATGCATGAACAGATGCAAGAGGTAGCCTAAATGTCCCTGGATGGAGCTCCATGTCTGAATAGAGGAAATCCCTAGCTGTGCTTGCATGGTCATGCAGGTAATTAACACAATAACATTGTGTGAAAACGGATTCAGAATTGAGCTGTGCAATGGTCAGTCTACTGTAATACAGATAGATGTGTCCTGCATGGTCTCAGTTATGGTCAGGTCTGTTCACCATCCCTTGTGTCTGCATACAGCACAACACCCCCATCACAGGGGCAGGAGACATGGCTGAGGAGAAAGACAGCCATGGCGGTCCCCTTGACAACAGCCGGGGGAGGAGAAAGATGGACAGAAGCACACAAAAGCACACAAAAGGGCCCAATGCATAACCCCTCATTCCCTAAGCAGAGCTGGAGTGTATTACTGGCTAAAAGCCTGAATATTAATAGGATTTAAATTATACTTCAGGTTTGAACGAAGTTGCGATATATCCAGCACAAGGTGGCTGGTAATCATGTGCAAATGATCATGATCTGTGCAAGCTGGTATGCAGGTTAAAGTCAAAGCTGTTGACGACTTACCACCATTGACTTACAAGCGTCAGTTGATGGAAAGAATATGCAGTAAAGTTTAGAGCCATGTTGTGTGTCCATCTTCTGTGAGCGATTGCCTCCCTTGTTATAGATGACGGGCATCAGCCTCACTGTCCTTTGCTATGCACCCGCAGGCAACAATGCACCCTGCCTGTCCACAGTAATGATGTCATGCATGCAGACGGCTGAAGGTCAAGAGGCAGCGCTTCATCTCCCAGCTGGCCGCAGCTACAGTAGAAGGCCTTGGTCACTGCTGCACATTAAATAGACTTGAATGCCCAATGTAACAGTGCTTTAACTTCAGCATTGGGATACCTCTGTTAGATGTTTAGTGTGTAAAACGCGACAGTGACAATATCTGCAGTTCCACAAATGGTCACTTGAGGCTGGCAACAAAAGGGAGTCAATCCCCATAGACTGCAATGTTAATATGTCTATGTTTACAGCTTGGTTAAAAAAAAGGTTTTGGTCTCTATAGCTAGTCTTCCTATTCATGACAACTGTGCTGGGGGTGCGGTGCATTTTTATACAACTAATCAGTTAAACATATATTCATCTATACATCTATTCCTATTGTAATGGATAAGTGAGTTACAGGCGGAGTCAGGTACTGCAAAGATGGCAATGCCAGAGCCAGCCGGAGCCAGTACAGCACGAGCTTCAAACCCAGTTATAGTAGTTATAGTTACTAGTTACTAATTACTTTAATGTTATTACTTTTTTTCAGTAACTAGTATTGTAACAAATTACTAATGCTGCATTACTGCATTACAAGAACAAGATTTCCCCCCCTAGACTTCCATCTATTTTGCTGGTCGTAGCAAATTTAGGGTAGGCTAATGTAACCAACCTGTCCAATCATCTGGTTTGAGAGGCTGCAATGTTTTAACTTTGGCTGATTGTTGACTCCTTAGATTACATTCTAAAATTAGTGATTTTTCGGTAGGGAGGAGGCAGGGTAGTGATTGTGAAAGTCATATAGTAATGTAATTTAACTAATTACTTTCAAGTAAAGTAATATTATTACTTTTTGAAGGAGTGATAATAAAGAGTAATATATTACAATTCTTGGGTTACTTGCCCAACACTGATTGTACCTAAGATTAATTTATTTTGCAGGTGGTCATTATCCAATGAACTGTAAGCTTCTACTCTGTTCCAAAGTTTTTCTGATTTTGTTCTTAGGAGAAAATATCCACATTAGGCTATAAAACACAAACAGTGTGTCTTACTATTGGTACCAATAATCACATAAATTCTTTGATAATATGTTGTGGTAATTTTGTCTAATCAAGAAGAACTCAAAGAGGAGCTGATTATATCAGGTTTTTCGATGGTATGATAGGTAGGGATAGTTACAGATTTTACGCAATGATCTTCAGATGGATCTGCTCACATTTTAATTCTGTGAGCTTTCGCTACTTGCTTATAACATATCACGTTTGCATCACGCCATAAACAAACCGGTTGGAACTGGACTGTGGCAGGTCGAACCTTAGAATGTGCCACCACAAGAGCTACTCAGGTGGGTGTAATGCCATATTCATTTGTGAGGAGAGCATTGTGGCATAGTTTTACATAAAGCCTGAATAGGTATTAATTCAGGTTTAAGTTTCACACCATCTTTTGAACATTGCTAGGTTACTAAGTCAATACAACAAATGGAACTTTCCATTTGTTATATTTAATTGTTACCCCTTTATACTCGCTTTGTTTAAGCATCCTTTAAAACAGAGTAATTGTTCCAGTATATCAGACAGAGGCTTCTAATTCACAGGTCACATATACTAATCAACCAAAACACAAATACTCAGTAATACATTTTAATGATTTGTTGATGATTTCTGTGAAAGAAAATAATAGCTTGTAGCAGCGAGATTGGCTGCTTTGACGCAAGCTTTGTCATTGTCCTAGAAGCACACTCTAGATAATTAGTTCTAGGAAAGTGGAGTCTTTTGGTTAAGCCTGTTTGTTGATCAAAGGCCTTTAACAGACTTGCTAATCCCCTCTGAGTGCTAAAAGGAATTCTGGTGCTCAGATTGTTGAGTTGTTGACACACTCAAGGTTTTTAAGCTCACCCAAGATGTTGTTCCATGCAACTATCATTTATTATACGTGCCTATGCCAGTGGAAGATAACATTCCTTATCACACGGACACACTGATTGACTGCAGACCATGGTTTCTGATATAGTCCACTTATTAACAAGTTGCATATCATTTTTAACAATAATAGCTGTATAATAAACAGCCCTGCTCATGTCTTGTTATTTTCCGATGTATTTTTCAAGGCTTAAATGTTTCAAAAGAGTCTATATTTTGCTGTTAGATCAAATAAATCAGCCCTAAGTCCTTCTTGTCTTATATTTGTTTATGTAAAAAAAACAGCTTGGCCAAGGAGAAAAACATACAACATGCAATGTAGAATGTTTTTGAAGAAGGAAAGACATCAATTTACAGAGAGTTTATCAAATGAGAAAGACAGGTCACCAGTCAGTCAGCATATTAGGTATACTACTGTTACTGATGTCAGGAAATGTATCACACAATTGCATTGTCGATATAGCTGTTATGGACACAACATCCGCCTAGTCTTAAATTGCATGTTTCCTGTTATGGTTTAAGATGGAGCCATGAGGAGATCAGCAAATACCATTTATAACAGCCACAGTCACTTGCGAGTATCAAGTATCAAGATGGAACCGTTGGGGAAAGTGCATCACTTTGGAAGATTTAGTGACCGAGGTGACACGAACGTTTTGAAACAACAATCTCAGACCCTGCACCCAAGTCATTTTGTGTCTAATTTGGGATTCCCGCGATATACAGTGTAAGATTGTTTAAAGAAAGTAACCTACAAGGGGTGAATTTGAACTTGACAAATAACCTTTCCCTTCTAAAATGAATAATAATGAAGATCATATGAGTAGAGCAATTTCTTGAAATAAGACATTTTAAATATATTATTTTTAACCATGAGGCTTTGAAGAAGGCTCAAAACTTGCACCTCAGTGTCTGAGGGAGCAAAATAATGGCCCTGCCTACTGTCCATTCATAACATATTTGGTTTCTACAGTAGATAGATTCATGAGAAAATGACATCAAGTAGCACACCTACTGTAGCGAGACCATCATAACAAACTGCAGTGTTTTGGTCCCATTAAGGCTATATGTGCAATCTTGAGGCCACAGCTGAGATTAAAGCCCACAGTATACTTCAGACAAACAGACATTTAATTTGTTCATTTAGGGAAAACAGCGGGTGTCCAATGGCTGTGTGAAATCCACATTATTGTCTTCTCGTGCAGTAGTGTGAATCGTATGCTGCTTTAATTATTGCGATGCAGGGCACACACATAACTTGTTGGCTGTCTAACGAGCCAGGTGATTACAGAATATAACTCACATGAGTAAAAAGAAAAAAATAAACAGTTTATAAAAAACTACGGGAATATATGTTATCCATGTTGCTTTGGAACTGATGCTAATTGCTTTGTGGCCAGAAATCTCAGGATGGTCCCATGAGCTCTTTCTTTTCCCAACCATTCCTTTGAGGGTCTTTTAGTCAAACAAGCTTCTTATTTTGAAAACATGGTTTCTAAGGTCACAAGGGAAGTGCATTGGTCCATGTATTATTTCAACCTAGTATTCTGTTTGGGTTAATAATTAACACCAGTTGGACCCAATTAAACACACACATTTAACAATTGGGTAAACTGACAGAAAATATAATGTGTTTGTTTCTCAAACGCTTTTAACACACAAGGGAGATCATTAAAGTTAAAGTAGATGAAGCCCCTATAGCCAGCCACCTTATCCACCACCCAATTCCAGCTATTAGTCTGGAGGCTCAGTATCTTTGTTATCTTAACATAAGTGTCAGTACATATGTGCTATGAGACAAAGAAATCCCAACAGTTTGACAACCATTCTTTTCCATTTCATGTCTGTCTGGTACAAGGAGTGATTTTTCTAGTATTATGCATTATGCATCTAATGAATGTGAATATATGTTATCCATCTATAAACTGCCATTTGCTTCCAAGACATCAGAATAAATCGAGCAGAATCAATTCCTGCAAAATAAATGGTATACCTCATGGTCCCGTAACTGTAAAACACCACATTTCTTATAGTGTAGTTTATGTCACAAGGTCCTGTTTTAGATCAAACATGATACAGTAGCCTATCTAGTGCCTGTAACAACATCCAATCATTGCTTGTAAACAGTTATATGGTTCTATGGTTCTACAGTTCTATGCCAACTACAAATGTGGATAGGCTATGATGCTTTTATGAATTTGGGACTGGAGTTTATGTTTCTGTGAAGTATCTAACTGTATGTATTAAATATTATATAATTGGTAATAAATTGGTAATTTCAAATAATGCTATCAACAGTGTTGTCAACTCTTTTCCAATGAAAGTAGCTAGCACTAGCTCCAAAAGTCGCTAGAAGTCGCCAGATGATGTCATGCGCTTATTTGCATATTGATGGCATCATCGTGTATTGATTTTAATCCTACTGCCGGGCCCACCACACACACAAGCACAAGTTACTGACTGTCCGGCGCTGCCGGACTGTGATTACTCTCAGCAGCATATGAGAACATTACAACATTCTATTATCTAGTCGCTTTTTAGAAATAAAGTCACTAAGAGGGTCTGAAAAGTCTCTAAACCTAGCTAAATTGGCAACACTGGCTATCAAATCTGACTAATTAAATTTGAGCTTAAAGACTTAATAAAATATGTGCTATTTGCATTGCTATGAAGCTCACTTAAAAAAAAAAATAATGTATATTCTGACCAAGTTGCAGCTACAGCACCGTATTCGATTCAATAAAAAAATATATTTTTTCAGTCACTAGGTTATTAGGTTACAATAACTAAAACACTCGTTAGCTCTGTCAACGGTATTAAAATGGCTACAAGGAGCTTTGTAGCCAATAGTTTCATTATTATTTGTTTGTTAATTTTGTTTCTTTTGATTGCCCAAGGACTGCATTTCCCAAAAACCCTGTTATCGCAAAGAGCTACCATGCTGAACATGTCTTAATCCTTAAGGAAAACAATCACATAATGATTTCTTGTTTATTTGGGGGACAGTAATATGTCTTCTCACTGTCTTCACACATGTTGTCTGTAATAACAATTAGAAGGGCATTAAACAAATTGTTTGAACATTATTTCAATGGACACTGTTCATATTCCTGAACATTGCCTGTAGCTACGGCCTGTAATAAATTAGTTAGAGTGAATGGATATGTCATCTGAGTCACTCAAATCATTTACTATGAGACTACTGAGAGGCTGGTTATTTCAGACCCCTATACGCACATTCAGAATTATGCCATTATGCTATATGCCTGTCGCTCAGCTATCCATAAGTTCCCTATAGTGTGGGAGATATAAGTTAATATTTTATTAATATATTAATACAATACATAATTAATCACATGGATATTTATTGTAAACATCTAGGTCTGCAAAGACTATCACACATCTTTAGATTATCTTCAGATAGACAGTATTTTACTAATGCTATACCCCAAACACAACATCACACTGTACTAGCATCTTGAATGTGTTGGATTAATATCTTTAACAATACAGATAAAGGTATCAATATCTTAAATACCACAAGACCAGGAAGGATCTGTAGATCAAAATCATACATGAGTCATTGACTCAGTGCGTTGTCACACTAACCATACATGATTGTTGGAAGAGAGAATCAAAGATAATTATGCTTTGCCTGCAGATCAATAGGGTTCCCAGGAGCCGTTAAGGTACCATTAATTGGCAGTGTGTCCCTTATGTTAATCGTTGACCTGATGGCTTCTCTGGCTGTGTTCGTCATGCTCACTTAAAGGTGTAGTCAGCTATTGCAAGCTAAATGTAAGCTAATACACTTATGATCAAATTCAACAACTATCTCCTCGCATTTTGCTATCTTACCTCTCTCTGGGCGTGTTGAAAAAATAATCTGATACTTCTACACAGCCCGGGCTCTGTAAATATTAACATAAACAAAGTGGCGAACACCGATCATATCAACAAAGCCGTAGCACTACGCTTTGCTTCACAATGCATTTCGACATTTCGAGGTTCCGTTTTAATTTGAGCTCGACTTAGCAAGAATGACTGACCCTGCCTGATCAATATCAATATACAGGTATTGTATTTGAATATAGCTTTATTTTGTGTGTTTGTTTGGGAGATTTTCACAAATAAATAACATATTATTTGGTGTCTTTTCACAAGTTTTTCAAAATAATCATACATCATACAACAGACGATCAAAGATCGAAATGGAAGACCTTACTATCTGCATGTGAGGTCTGTGTATTAGAATAGGCCAATATAGTGAAAGAGGCATAAGTAAAAGTAGATATAGTAAACATTTCCTGAATTAAATTGTATTTGCTGCATCTTTATAATCTTCCATGCATTCCAGGTAATAACTAATCCAAGTGAAAACACCTTATCAGGTCTTATCAACTATAGCTTCATGATTCCAGACATTATAATTTGCTTGTGACACAATTGTCTGGCACTATATTTTGATGACAATGTTGATTATGCCCAGGTGTACTGCAAATAATAGCTTGACATGCCAGCATATTACTCAGTGCATGTGGGGCTGTCCTGGTAGCAAGGCCAATATAAATTAAACAAGTTTCTCAAATTAGGTTAGCTTGACAGGTTGTTGCCAAAGGTCAAACTATTCCTTTCTTTAATGAGAAGCAAGGAAGCAGTGGGCGGTATTACCATATTAATAGTCTGCTGTCCTCCATATAAATAGGCTTGTCTAGTTATTCAATTCTCACTAGTAAAAGGTCAGTAATAGTCCAAATGTATGGCCAAAACAGTGGAATAATAACAATTAAGATGAAGATGGAATATCGTATAACAATTATTTTTAATAAATAATTTTGTCATTTGTTTTGTATAATGTGTAATATGTATTATTTGGTGATTAGCAAACGATGCACGAACAACATACAGTACAATCCAAACAATATGGTGTAGTTTTACTAGTGTTAATACCTCAAGGGATTTCATGGTGACTGGAGCCAAAAAACACATTGGTATTATGCTTGTATATATATATATATATATTAAAATATCTTTCCCAAAACAAGAGCTTTTCAAATATGTATGAGATGGAATCATTTTGTGCAACACAAGAGATAGTATTATTGTGCCATGTCCCATTGTCTTGTGCACATGTAATACACTTAACCTATCTGTGGTTAGTTATGTCATTTTTCCATAGTAACTGAAACATGAAATACATTTTTCATGAGCAGAAGCTAATCCACCACAGCCTGATTAGGTGCTGAAAAGGGGAGTAATTCACCATAGTGAATACGGGCCTGTAAAAATGTTCTGCAAATGTCAATGATGACGCAGAGTCTCTCAATATCTGTCAGTGGCTTCTTCTGTAAAAATAGATATACTTCTAGATGCTAGGCATTGAGATGAGATCCCGATAATGAAATGCACACTTGACTCAATGAAAATACCCTTTTAAATTTGGAGTGCCATTGGGAAACCAATATGCGTCCTCTACCCGGCAATATGAATGACAGAATTACTTACAATCTTCTTGTCATGGAGTAGCAGGTCGTAACACACACAAACAGCTTGGTGTCTGCCTTACTGAATAAACCAGCAGGCAGATCTGCCGTCTTATAATTACACCCTATGCTTCCCACAGACTAATGAGGTGAATATGACAAGCCACACTGAACACAAAGGAATGTTATTCAGGTCTGCACATGAAAGTGATGGCTGTGGAGCCAATGAGAAATCTCCTAAATACAGGTAATTCTCTATCTTATCAGTCTAAACACACACATGTGTGCACATGCACACGCACACACACATGCACATGAAAGCAGCAGTGAAGTGCCTATTGTCCACTGAAGCTGACTTACTGAAGGGACAATATGACAGCTGCTATTGTGTGTCTTGAGAGGGGTACTGTTTATTATGGGATGGCAAAGCAGCCATACAATTGTCCCTGGCATTGTTGCACTGTCAACAAGCTCCGTAGGCATGCCTTTGGCATTTAGCTGCCTGGAGCGCTGCTGGTTTCTGCTGCGTGCTGGTGGAGGTGTAATGCTGTCCACTCTTCTATTTAAGGGTGTGCGTGTGTGTGTGTGGATCGGCATCATACGTTACCTCTGACCTTTATGCCACAATGTTTGTGACTCTCATTTGTCACGGGCTCATCTTGATGCATTTGCCTCTACTTCAGGAGCCATGATCCTTTTGCTCGTAGGAGGTAGGCAGGAATCGATATTGAAATGTCAACGTGTGTTTGTGTGTGTATGTGTGTGCGTGTGTGCGTTGCGTGTGTGCTACACTCTAAGACTGACTGAGAGAATTTTAATCAGATGTTCATAATTAAACAAAGGATGTGGTGTGGGGGTAGGCAGGACACAAAAGTAAAGCCGAGAGGGTATAGACAGAAAAATAATGCCACTATAGCACGCTTGTTATGGATTGTCATGGCAGCGATAAATAAAATATATCTTGGGTGATCGAGAGTATGATGCTTATTCTAAATACATTTGGCACACATGGTCAAATTAAACATCATGTTCTTGTGAGTCTTAGTGTGTGTGTGTACACAGTATATACATCATATCCATGCATCAATGTGGTGTGCTTTACCAAGCAAAATAAACCATATCTGTTATATTTGTACCACAAGCAAAATTACATTCTGGCACAATATACTGTATTCTTCTGCTGCTATACAGAACATGCATGCTATTAAATTTGTGCTCTCTTACATGAGAACGCACAAGTTAAGCTTCTGATTAGTCTTGGCAGAGAGAGAGAGCTAGAGAGAGAGAGAGAGAGAGAGAGAGAGAGAGAGAGAGAGAGAGAGAGAGAGAGAGAGAGAGAGAGAGAGAGAGAGAGGTGGGTGAGGCAAGGACTATAATGTCATACAAAGAAGTGGAATGAGTTTTCACCCTGTTCAAATAAAAGGGGAGGATTTGGATTGGGATGGCTTTTAGATCCTTCCGGTATCAGAAGTCAAGCGGTTCATTATTACAGTAGTGCATATTAAAAACTGGATTTTGGCTGTTGTTCAGTTTCTCACACACCTGCTGAGCTAATGATAATTAAAAGATTATAAGAAGAAAAACATAGGCTATCATGTCAAATGATTTCATTGTATGTGTGTATTTATATTTGTTAATTCTCTGAATTACTACACCTCTTTTGAATTGCCCTGCATGCCAGGTAATATATATATTAAAATCAGCTATAAGCGGTATAAAACCCAATCAGTTCCCATCGATCAGGGAAGCTTCATTATTTCAGCCATTTCAAACAGCTTGTGCCTGTGACAGACAAGCCGTGCCACTGCATACTGCAACAGAGGTCTCGTGGGACCAGATTTAACATATACTGTATACATATAGGGACACCTAAAATGTCCGAACGTATTGAGCATTTCTTAGGTTCTGACACTAATGTATGAACAATGACCCAAATGTGATCACCACATCCACCACAATTGTACACAGCCCAACACAAAGCTGATTATAAGCCCAACATAGGCTACAAAGTAACACATGAACTGAATAGTATTGGATAGAAGGTAACTCCTACTGTACTTTTAAACCAAAGGGGTCAATATAAAATAAAATTACCACATTGGAGTGGATGAGTGATCTTGCTTCATTAACATTGAAGTGCCTTTTGCCCTGCTTCAAATGTTCATGGGAAATACTATATCTTGATTTCCATAAAGATTTAGAGTCATTATGATGATGTGATTATGGACCACATGAGATACAGGAAACCCGTTTCGACAAATGGAGGATCACTGTTCAACGAGGGTAACCCTCTCCACTTGCCTGTTGTCATGGTAACACACAACACATTGGGAGGTTTAGAGGGGAGGGATGCACATTATTCAGCCTTATTCCTCTTTTTATGAAATAATTAGGGACGTACTTCATAACTCTGAGCTTCGGAGGTGGTCGTATTTTTTGTGTGACGCTCACGTGTGTGTGTGTGTGTGCGGTCACACACACACTTGTTTTGAGCTGTTTTATGTGTGTGTAGTAGGTGTAGTAGGTGTCTTTGTATGTACACGGACATATGCTGCTAGTTTTTTGCGTGCTGAATTTGCATACAGTCCTGCTTGCTGCCGTGATTCCTGCATGCACAACGACAGAGTTAAGACTGCCAACTTCCATTTCCTCCAGAGAAGAAATGTAAATAAGGCCAGTATGTTTTAGACAAGCTGTTCCTACATTACAAATACAACAGTAGTACCGATACTGGCACGACACGGCAGGACAAACAGTGTGCATGTTGCCAGATGGTGGCCTGTCTAATACGTTCATGCCATAGGGTACTGTTTGGCAGAGGGCAGTCACAATTTGCCAGTCACTGTTAAATACACATGTGAAGCTCATGACACACACGGACTGTGTGTGATTAGAACAGAGGATCATGCATTTTCTTATGTGAATGCATGGTTATGGGATCAGGATAAACGTGTTCTGTAATGGTAATTTTTATAAGAACTACCGGTATCGCCAACAAAAACATGTAAAATACCTTTTTATAGACACGTTCTTGAGTTTGTGTCCCTCTTGTTGAAACCGGTTTTACAAAAACATTTTGGTTAGACATTGCTGCCAAGTATTCCTCTCTGCTTCACCCGTTAACGACTAAACGTAGAACTCTGATTTGGGATTGAAGTCTGTGCGTTTTAACAGGAGTGGTCCAAATATATTTATTTTTTGATTTTTTTATCAGTATTTGCCATACTCTGAAACAGAAAGTCATCTGTGTGTGTGTGTCAGTGAATGCAATCCATCTTTATTGGAAACACGGGTGGAAGTGGTGACTCGGTAAACACACATCACAAGCCGTGTGTCACGATGGTAAAAGTGGACCCAATGTCACGACACAACAGCAGAACTGAGTATTACACGGAAGCTTTTGTCACATATCCTGAGAACAGCAAAACACGGCAAACACCAACATGAACACCAACGTGGAAAGACCCGGAACAGAGGAATCACAAAGGTATAAATGCAGACAGACCATTGCATGCAGACAACACGGGGCAGGTGTAAATCCCACAGGGCAAACACATAGCATAACTAACTAAGAACCCAGGGAGTAAGGACACAAGGCAAGAATACAAAATACAAAATGAGACCCAACAGTTAAACACCAGACTGTGACACAATGTGACAGCATACTGATAATCTATGGAGTCAAAATTAGTGCTTATAGAATTCTCCCTAACTCCGCTTGTCACATTATCCCAGTTTGGACAGCAGTGCGGTTTCCATGGAAATGTGCCCTGATAAAGGACCCACTGAACAATATAACAATAAGAACCCCAATAGGAACCCCTGATCTTTGTTTGGACTTTTTTAATACAATTGTAAACCACGTACACATGTATGTATCTGTCAGACAGTGGGTGACTATGTTCTAATGCTTAACGTATTGTGGCCCTAGTGAAGTAAGATATATTTCCACACTGACCATTTTAATGTTCTAATTTGTATGTTGTGTTATTGTTGAATTGTTTCAGTTTGTTGGCCAACAGTGGCTGAGGACCATGTCTATAAATTGCCCTGAGGCACGGCACCCAGTTATTAGAAATAAAAATATACAAAGAGCTTTTAATGACCAGGAAAGTGGAGCCATGCACAGATGGTTCATATTTCCTCTTGCCTTTGAACTCATGCTAAACTTTCTCTTCTTTTTCTCCCTCCTTCCTTCTCATACTTTAGTTTCTGAAGTGCAGCCATTTGCAGACTAATGATGATTTAATGTTTGGTCCAGGGTGGGAAAATATGTCAAAATCACCATTGGCAGAAACAGCAGACTTCTTTTTTTAAGTTAAATATGTGGGAAGGCAACATGAATAAATATTGAAGGAATTAGTAAGTAAGTAAATAAATAAATAAATAAATAAATAAATAAATGTGTTTCCCTCTTTCACTTTCTGATTGAGGTTCAGAGTAATTCCACTGGGCGCGTGTGCGGAGCGTGTGCGACGCATTCCGGCTCTGACGCGGCCCCCGGAGCTGATCGCGGCCACTCTAGTTAATGCTTCCACTTCCACCACACGCGACGCGGGGCTTGTTGGGAGCGTCCCAGTGCTCTGCTTAGCTAAAAAACGGGCACTGCACACTTGCATTTCGCACTTTCGCCTGCTCACGCTTGGCCGCAGGCCGCTTGTGGGCGCACCCTTTGTTTTCATGTATTGGCTTATTAAAAACGTTGTTTTTATTCCAATGTTTTAAAGGTATGACCCGTTTCTCTACATGTGACAGCAAAACAGAGGAGTAATATGCAGTAATAACGTAGAACATAGAACATATATGATCATTTTTTTACAGTCACCAACACCGAAAGTCTATCTGTCACATGATTCCATAGAAAATGAATGGGGGCGAACCTTCGCCATGCGAAAAGTCCACTGTTCTGGGCGATTTTGCATGCAAACGCTGTATTATGTATATAATATGCATGTATGTTGCTACATTTTAAAAGTTGTTTTCATTAGTTGTCATTAGCCTAGTAAACCCATTCTGAATATTCAAGCTCCACACTTTGTTCTTATCTACAGTCTGTGACGGCATCAATAGGTGTCCGTCAATGTGATTGAACCACCAGCAACTATGCAGAACCACAATTGATTGAAGGTGATTTTTACACAGGCGCGAAAGGATGATTGGACTACCTTCAGCCAATCAGAACAAGACTCACTTGGGAATGATTTTCTGAACACAAGTGCTCAATTACTGTTGGCATCAAATTGAACACTGATTTGGTGAATGCAACCAACTGACTGCAGTTTTTCTTTGAGAGTACTTTGAGAGTTACCCAGATTTATACTCTGTATGTACTAATATTTACAGCAAAGCAAATCGTTGAGGGTACAATGCTATATTAGGATGGGTTTACCAGGCTAATGCAACATGTAGGCCTCAATACATTTAATTTAGATATTTGTATATATTCATAAATGATCAAAAGAAAAATAACCTCTCCCTTCAATGCCATTTAGGGCACACCCTCAGAAGCTCATTCCCCAAATTGGACATGCATTGCAAAGGCTAGGACATTGTTGTGTGGTGCAGTCTGTTCTCATGTACAGGGCCAGGGCTGTGTAGAAACACCAGATTCTTTTTTTAGCACACACACAGCATGGGAATCTATCTGATCGTGCATAGATATTCCATGAATTTGACCAAAAGTGCATTATCTTACAATGGCAGATATTACCTTTAATTACATAACAGGTTTCTAATGTCTAAACCCTACCTGCTGCTTATTACTAAATTGATATATTTGTGTATATGTATACTTTCACTCCACATAAACATAGTTAATAAATCACTATGTGGTCATAAATCTCAGGGGGGGGAGCGGGGGGGTGTCTCTGAATTTTGCTAATGGGATGTCCAAAAATAAAACAGGAAGGGGGGGGGGGGTCATGAATAAACAAAATGAAGCATTATAATACAAAAACATTATCATTTTGTTGATGGATAATTTGCCTGGCACATCCTAAACTAATACCAGTGGTCATCATCAACCATATAACATCATTGTTACATAATTTGTAGCTCACAAATCATATCACCAAACAAAACAAGGATGAAGCATGAGATGGAATGGCCACACCCAAAATACAGCCTGTTATTACTCACAATTATTCCTTCTATTTGGGTGTCTATAAGGCTTTTTTGTGATGCGTGCTTATAACTGCAATATCACTGCAAACATTCCAAGCAGTATTATTAAAGATAATATTCAATGATTTATTAAAAAGGCTGGCTACCTATATTGAACACATTCACAAAGTGCAAACATTATTCTCAATCTGAATATGGTTAATCTTTAATTTGTTTTCTGCCAGTTTGTTTGCTGTGTGGCTTAATGCACGGAACACACCACGCAACTTTTATAAAGTTTGAAACCGTGGCAAGATACACATTTAATTTTTGTTTTTGCAGTATGTGCAGATTTTGTCATCACACATGATCAGTCCAGTACAGGAAAAACAGGAAATTATTTCAGAGTCCAAACATGGAAGTTACGCGTCACCCATAGAAACAAAAACGACTTGCTGGTACAGTATGTTACAGATTGAAACTTATAGATAACCAATTGTTTTGTTTGTCCACACTGCCAATTTAAGGATGATGTCCACAACTTTTGTCCACAACGTTTTGCAAAAGAAAAAATGTCACTAACAATAGTGAGAGTAGGCTTGTTGTGTATGTGCAACTTGAAGAAGAACCTTCCCATATTAGTGTTTGAATAAATCAAGTCAACTGAAAGGATGGAGAGCACCACAGAACCAATGTCAAAACCTACTGATTCCACTCAAAGTAACTGTGACAGAAACAAATGGGTTTAATTTATTTTGCCTACATAAATCATAAAGAATACATAAATGCTGGGGTTGTCAATCAAATGTAAGTGGCCACCCTCTTGAACCCACTCAAAACGTGTGGGGAGGTCTGGCATGGGAGAGTGTCTGTCTGTATCTATCTTACCAATTCTAAATGAAGTCTGCAGCACCTGTGTTAGAGCTAGCAGAATATATGATGTGCTGTAATACTTTGTGGTGATCTGGAGAAAAGGGATTAGTGAGGAAGCGGTTTTAAACTTTACAAATATGTCAAATTGAAAAATCCTAATAGCGGCCAAAATAGCTGACCCCAAGACTACATGGAAGTGCAAAATAACCTGAAACACTGCCACATTCACACAGGGATACTGTGATACTAGACATGCAATAGCTATACATTATTATTAGAACCAAAGCATATTGACAGATCCAGAGCACAGGACCCCCAATCATAGAAAAAACATGACTGTAGTTACATTAGAAACTATATACATGATAGTTAGTGATAGTTAGTGTTGAATTTTTCAATGTGCGTTAACAGCTTTATAATACATTGTTTCAAATGATTATTCTTTTTTTATTATTAGTTTTTCACTTTTTGCATAAAATGCACCTTATTGCACCTTATATGTATTTCACCTTCAATTTACTATAATAACCTGGGTGTAAACTTGATGCAGGTGCTTGCTGCCTGCCAGGTCATCCTGGCAATCATGTCCATGACGGCAGCTGTTTTCACATTAATTGATGTCTGGAAAGGAGCAGCACCGATATCCCAGAATAGATCTTCCTTCCACCCACATACCTCACCAGGAATCCAAAGTGCCATTTGTCCGCTGATGATAATCTGATGTCAGGGAACATGTTGCGTGGGTTGCAACATTGTATGAAAACAGTACAGTGGAGTTGTGATTTGTCATCACACCTGTAGTCAATGGATTTCATGGGAACCTTGTACAAGCTCATTAGTAACTTGGACATTATGATTTATTGTTTAGTATTTTTATTTTATTTTATCGACTACGCTGTTAAAAGTAGTTTATGACAGTAGTGAGGGAAGTAGTACTTTGGGAAGGTGGTTTTACTGACATTTAAAATGTAATTTGAGTCATTTAGTTCATTCATGTGTGGCATTGTAGATCTGTGACTGGTAAAAGTAAACGGTTCTCAAACAGTAATGAAAGCTATGGCTTTCTTCAGATGACAAAGTATGAATTCATCTGATAACTAAAGTGACTTTACTGTGGTGTGTTTCACATGACCGTATCCTCTCACTATCAAAACCTCCAGGTTAAACATATATTACAACAGCACTTGCTTTCTTGGAGCGAGACAACCATGTGTGCTGGCTACAATATGTTCAATATTCAATGGCCCCTTCTCTAAACTAAATCCATCCACTTCTGAAATCTATTCTCATATTCCAAATAAATTGTTTGTACGTGTATGTGTATATTATACAATCAGACATTAGTGTCGCAATAATCAGTTGCTATGGCTAGGTTCCGTTAACAGGTTAGCATACCTCTGGAGATCGTGATTTTAAGGCTTCATTCTGTGCAGAGCCAAGCTGACACCATGTAGCTGTCAAGAGACAAAATGACTGGTAAGTCATAATCTAATCATTATGCTCTTATGCTGATGAGCCTACAGTATTTAGCTGTGATGTGACTAATAATGAAAAGACCCATATGACTCATGAACAAATAACTGCATTCATTGTGCTGAGCAGGTGCAGCTGACAAGTTAGCAAAAGACCAAGACCCATCACTCATACAATGGCTTGGTAATATGAGTGGTCTCACTCGCCGAGAAGACTTGTTACTCCGAGTCTTGAGTCATGTAACCCAAAGCATGTACGTAGAGCAAAACCATTATGAGACACACAGTCATGTGACACTTACTGTATGTTAAAATAGACATTGTGCATGTACTGGCCACTTTGGGCAGGTTAGATGAAAGCATGTGCTCTTAGACACCACTCACACACTTAATCGGGTGAGTGCATGTATAAGTATATAACCTGTCAATTGATGGATTGCATGGCCGAGTTAGAAAGGCACTGCCTAAACCAGAAGTCACACTTTCATACAAGCTTTTACACACTGACTTTCTTCATATATTTTATTAAATAATATTTTGTGAAAATGTTCATATATAGCTCAGAAACTGCCACACTTCAAGAAATAGGTCATTTATTTTTATTTTATTTTTTCTACACTGGAGTCCCTCGGGAGCACTTTAGTGGCACAGACAAAACTTTTGACTATGCTGGGGAAAAAGGTGTGACATGACGCTATATTTCAACAGGCAGTCTAAGATGTCTGTGTAGACATGGACTCTTCCATGTGTTGGGGAGGGGGACAGACAGATGAGGCATGTTGTAGGGGCAAAAGGTGGACCAGCTAACAAGAGCCCTCCCTGACTCAGAGCCCTCCCATCCCCCACTGCCAGCCTCTCTCTTCATCCTCCATCTCATGTTCCATCTGCATCCTGTCAGGGAATGGAGAAAAAAAAATCAACACTTCCCCCCAATTACATTGTCTTGCAAGTCTGAAAATAGGTACTGTGTGTGTGTGTGTGTGTGTGTGTGTGTGGGTGGGTGGCCATGTCTGAGTGTCATCCCTGCCATGGCAACCTAGCTCCTCTGCCTGGTGACATACAGCTCTCCCTCTCATCTCCCTTCAAACAGTTGCTTCATTATATCAAAGGGACGCCCTGCACCCACACTGCTCATAGCATTGCGTTTGTCCTGTTTGTGTGAGCATGCACACGGCCAACAAACAACACAACCGTGCACATAAAACACACAAGCTGCAGAATGTCAAAGCATATTATTATATTACATATACTCTGCAGTTTACACACCACATGTAAAATACATGAAGGTTCATGCGTTTTAATTAAAATTCTACACTAATGTTATACAATTATAATATAAATGCTTACAATGACATAGGGCGGATTTGTATTTGATGTATTTCATTGTTACCGTAAAAAGGCACACAATGGAAAATGGCAGCATGCTTCTAAAATGCATTTGAGGTGTGTAAAATCAATTTCCCGTCAAGCAACGAAGCTTTGGCATTGCGGCGAGACACTGGAAATACTACATGTTGCAGAAGAAAGAAAAAGGTCACTTTACTATTGTGGGGTTATGTAACGGTTGTGCTCCCAATGTACAGTACTGTATATGTGCTTATTGTCACTGTACTATCCTGTACACAGATGCTCCTATTGGCAAACCCAAAGGGTCTTGCATTATGCGGTTGGTTTTTACTGACGTTTTGGGACAGCAGTAGCAAAACGCATAGCACAAGAGCTATGCCGTTCCAAGTGCAGCATTAGGCCTGTTCGTGTCTTACCGTGTGGAGGAACTGATCTTCAGGACAGAATAGTGTGTCGGTTGGAGTCATGTTGAGTTGAGGATTTGTGACTACAACTCAGATTTAATCTGCCTCCTCCAAGGATTTTCTATGTGTGGATAAACAAACAACATGCCTCCATTTTTTCCCCTATATCTGTCCATTTCTCCCGCTCATATTTCATCTCTCACATATATCTCTGTCACTTACACACAAGCTGGCAGGCAGACACATGCAAAGTGGAGGCTGATGTTGCCTTGGGTTTAAGGCACATTGTCACACAGTAAGCGTTGGATGAAAGACAAGCTATGACATATCCCTGTGTGTGTGTGTGTGTGTGTGTGTGTGTGTGTGTGTGTGTGTGTGTGTGTGTGTGTGTGCGTGCGTGCGTGT
>JAODUE010023120.1:0-20000 GCA_027564755.1 Amblyopsis hoosieri | reverse complement strand
CACACACACAAACACCAGATAACTTCCCCTGTGAACACACACATGCAAGTTTACTTTCCCTCCATTGTCACTAAAAGCAGCTCTCATAATATTTGCCGGCCACCCTGAGGGAATATTTATGTGGTCTTTGTGTTTATTGTCGTATATGCGCCAGTCTTACTGCGGTTTCACGTTGGACTTAAAATGTTGCGGAAGAGGTTTATGGCTACTGACAGAAATTTTATTTTTTTTAATAAAATTTAATGTGTGTGTGTGTGTGTGTGTGTGTGTGTGCGTGTGTGTGCGTGTGTGTGCGTGTGTTTGTGTGTGTGTGTTTTGGGGGAGAAAATGGGGCTTTTGGCATGGGGGAACATTTATTTGTCTTTGTTTGGGAGTAGGGCTTATGGGTGCACATGAATATGTACATACATAAGCCTTTATGCAAGCTGAATGTCTATACTGTAAGCGTCTGTGTATGTGTGTCTGTGTGTGTGTGTGTGTGTGTGTGTGTGTGTGTGTGTGTGTGTGTGTGTGCGTGTGCGTGTGCGTTCGTGCGTGTGTGTGCACATGTGCCAACAGAAGCCAGTTTAACCCTGACTTGTATATAGAAGCTTCTGGAAGTGGACATGGCTTCGTAATCTGTCTCCACACCTCAGTGGCCTACCTAAACAAGGAGCAGGTCCCAGATAAACTGTGGTGCCGGGCAGGGCCGTGGAGTGGGCAGTTTGCTGGCTGCTACAGTCAAATTGCTGTCTGTCCATACGGATCTGTGGGAGTGACACTATTCTACACTAAAGCCTATAATTAGATGTGTCACTGGTGAGTCAGCAGGCTAGGACACACATACCACAAAGATAACTCGATAGGCCAATAGGGTGGAAATACTTCTATTTTTCTGGTTATTCTAATCCCACTGCTGGTTTTGTTAAAAAAAAAAAGGCTGAACCACTTAGTAAGAATCAAGTGATCACATACACATACACACACACACACACGCTAACTTGTAAGAGCGAGACAATGCTCTGTCACACACACAAACACATGCACATGCACATATACATAGATAAAGTAGCCTTTGGCTGCCACTCATCTTGTGTTACATCAAACACTGATTAAGAGGAAACACAATGTTCTGCTTCCATAACATGCACTGTTTGTTAGCTCAACTTTGACCTCATTAAAGGATTCCATCTCTGCTTTTCGTAACAAAACCGCAGCTCTTTTGTCTCTTTCAAATGAAATTTGACCATTTCCTGATAATATAATTATAGAATAATGTTTTCCAGCTTTCATTTTCATCCATATTGCATGCATGTTCTTTACTTATTGCTCCATAACCCCAGAGTCCATGAAAAAAAAAAGATAATAAAACAATGTATAATATTGAAAACCCATGGGTTTAATGATCTTAACATATTCTCATTTTGTAACCTTAAACAGGAAACTCTGAGATCAGGAAACTTGGATGATACAGCAGTACATTAACTTCATATACCTGCACATAGTGTGAACAAAAACCTTCCCCAACTAACAAGTCAGATGCACTTGTTTTATAACAATTTAATATTTGTATGTTTTTCATCCGAAAATAATTAGTTTTTGGTTCATATAAACTATATGCAGGGTATTGATTGGTTTAAAACTTGACTCATGAATGCAATACTAAATATATTATTCCTAAATAAAGAACTATACTAATTCAACAAGGCATGCACAGAATATATACTTTATCGTATCTCAACATTGGTGATGAATGTGACTATGACAGTTTAGCAGAGAATATTTCATTTCCATCCACATAGCTCTGGAATATGTGATCGGAGATTGCCACCAGAGGGACCTGTATTAAATATGACACTGTGGTACCAACATGCTAACTTCCTGTATTTCTTCACGGAGAGAGAGCAAGAAAAAAAACCTTCCTCTGGGAGTGTTTGGCATGGTATCAACTGTCAAATGAACTCCACTAGTGCTCATATAGGGATTTGAACAGAATACAGGTATGTTTTGTTGAATTTTATTACGTTTGGCCTTTGCGTGAAACCTAAGCCCAGCGAGTAAATAGAGAGCTATGCCATTTTCAACAATGCTGCCCGTTACCGCCAGAACGAATGCCGCAACCATGTACACAATTAGGTCACTTCCTGCATAAAATAAGCCTGCGTGCCCCCGCGCCTCACAGTTCAACCTAGTCAACGAAATATTGATGAACGCCCTGGACTTCAGCCTGTATTTGTGGTGCAAAGAATCCTTTATCGAGTTAAGAACAAATGGGCAACGTCTCGCATTTCCACAATCAACAATTTACTAAAAATGTCCATACTATAAAATATACATTTAAAAAATGTTTGGGGAGTCAGCAAGCATGCAATAAAACGTATGGGTCTATTTTGCAGCAGCTACTCAAAATTTAAATGTGTTATGAGACAGTACAAGTTATCATGATGGTCCATGATATTAATATTTGTAGTGCTCTTCAAAACGTTATCACCCATAACATGTAGCGCACAGCGAGTGCAATGGAAAGTAACAATCCTTGACTGGATGACTGCTTTACCTAAACAGGCTCTGGTTTATGGGATCTCAGGGAAGCAGTGATGGTGGATTGTGGGAAGGACTTCCAAAACACAGATGCATAGAAAGGTGGGGGGCACAGTTTGCGAGTGTGAGTGTAAATCCTGTGACTAGTCTCAAGTGAACCCAAGAGAACCTGTCTGTTACTAACAGTGAGCTGTGCTAATTTATGGCCTGGGATGGTTTTAAAAACACACTTGTGATAAACAGATGGAAATAAGGAGAGTCCATGCATTACACGCACACACACATACATGCATAAAAACCCCTACTTTTGAGTATAAGTGCATATGCGTTCATGGCCTATGCTGTACTCATATAAAAAACTCAAGCAATAGTTTAAGTGTAAGCGCGTATGTGCGCCATTCACTGCCACATGTATCTATACATACACACACACACACACTCATGTGTGCGAGCGCACACACACACACACGTGCACAAGTTGCTGCATGTGTAATGATTTTCAGTGAAGGGCCCAAGGCCCAGGGTCATTTGGACAAACGGCATCCCAGCTCAGAATGTTTTGGTTGGCCCTGACACAGTCAGGCATGCGCATGCACACAAATAAACACACACACATGAAATCAAAAGCACAAACTTGCACATACACACATAAAGAAATACTGTGCCTGTAGACACACACTCATATTCAGAAACACTTCCATTATGTAATGTACATGCTGTATTAAATAAAATATGCATTAAAAAGAGAAAACAGGTAAACAAAGCAAATACAAAGACAGTGTTTAGAAGTAGAAAAAGAGAGATAGGTTGTCTCCATGGTGCAGTATGATTGATGGATGGATTCACTATTGTCAGGTATTTATGGCTAGTCCTAACTTATCATTATGCGGTATGTAAATGTTATACAATGTCGTTGTCTAAATTGCTGTATTGACGTTGTTGTTTGTGGGCCACAAAGTTGCTTTGTGTTGTGGCGTCTCAGCAAGATGAAACCATTTTAGCTATAGCACTTTAAAATGAACAAATAACATCTGGGATAGCTTGTTCTGGCATTATGGTGGATTTAGGTATATACTGTGGATAATGAGTTAGTTTAGAGTTATATTTATAAAATAGAGACAATGAAGTGTTTATTAAGATATCAGATTACAATGATATATCAACCACACTTTGTTTCAATTAGATATCGCTCCCAATCTTTGTCTACAAAGACAAAAATGTTAATAGTAAAACAAGTTGATTTCTTCAGTAATCCATATCCTTTAGAAATTAAACTTCTTTGACAGCATGCGAGATTTAAAAATAGACATGAGTTTAGAAATACATTTACGTTAGAGTTTCCGTGTTTGACACAATCCACTAATCTAAGAGCAAAAGTGAAGTAGCGTAAAAACCATTGATTTATCAATATCATCTATCCACTGCATAGCAAAAAGCAAAATGACAATCCCTTCAAGACACGCATATTGAATATTAAGTTCCTTTGAATACTCCATCAATACAGTTCACTCCTTTAGAAGAACCCCTGGTGAACCCTAAGGCTTTCAATACTGTAACAAAGCTGCAAGTCAAATGCTAAAGAGTCAGATGGCTGCTATTAGGAAGGATAAGGTTTGGTACAGTGGCTGTCAGCCCACCCATCAGGGGGTAACTGTTAAAGTGTGGGCTAAGTACTGCTAAAGTGTGTTTTATCTGTTCATCTGAACCTTAGCCTGGACCAGTGCTCCTTAGAGCTTTAGCCCAACAAAGACGGCTTTGTCCATTTCAGGCAATAACATTATTTTTTACTGTACCAGTCATCTTCAAAAGGTCAGCTTTTTGAGTTTCTTACTACTAGTGTAAGATATTTGACAAATAGATGACTCCTTGTTTTACACAATATTGTTAAGACTAATGTTGAGGACAGCATCATTGTTCATAATTCATTAGGTCTACTTTACAGTTAAAAAATGAAACCATAAAATATAGAACCATGTATTTTCCAGAATGGAAACATGTTTCATCCTTACTGTAATTTAATCATATGCAAGCCCTTTAGAGGCACACAGAATAATCTTTTTATAAAAAACGAAACAGAAATTATACACAGCCAGCACTAAAATACTGTACATCTCTGCACAAACACACATACGCGCACACACGCACACACACACACACATAATAGACATTTTACAATACTAAATAAAAAAACAAACCCACAATTGCTGTATGTTGCATAACTAAACCACCATAATATGAGGTCTGTCATATCTGATTATACAACTAATTTAAAACTAATTTAAAATGGTCTATCTCTGTTCGTTTGTAACAGGCTAGCTGGACCAATTCAGTCTGACTTTGTCTTTCAACAGTGACGGATAGTTTACAAAACACAATGAATACGGAACTTAGAAATGGTTTCATGGTTAATGGTTTCCTTTTATTGCAAAATCCACTGTGCTGTTAACAGCTCATAAAGCACACATGCCATACAGTTGTTATTAGAGAAAAGAACAGGGCCGGCCCTCCCATTAGGCACGATTAGGCAGCCGTCTATAGGGTGGCATTCCTTTCAGGGGGCATTTTGACAATTGGCTGCGTGCCCCTGATCTGATCAGCATAAAGCTTTAAATAAAACAAATGAGTTAAAGGCACAACAGGACCAGTCATTCTGAAGAACGCTTGCTAACTTCGAGCTAAAATCAAAACAATATCCCTCCCACACGTTGAAACACATTGTGAAGCCAACAAGCGGATTTGTTGATGAGCGGTGTTCGCCACTTTGTTAGCGTAACTACCACAGAACTAGTGCTGGAAAGAGATATTATGTATTTGTGCATTGAGTGCCCTGTACTAGACCACTACTAGTGCTTATAGACCTATTTGCTGCCGACATCATGCCAACTTCACCAACATATGCGCTTGCAATTGTGCAACTGGAGTGCCATTTAGCCCAATATATAAAATACATGGGTCTATAGGCTATACCTCACTAGAGCCTTTGATACAAGTGGCTAACATACAAGTTAAGTTGTACAGTACTTCTACGGCACATCCATATAACACTGTATGGATATTTTTCCCTTTCTCCCTCTGTTCTCTCTCTCCTGTTTCAACGTGCCTTGTTTCTTCTCGCCCATATCTACACCTCTATCTCTCCTGCGCTCAATTGAATTTTCTCCCTTCTCTGTCCCCTCTTTCCTATCCGCTTGCTCTAAATGCAATTCAGACGGTTTTACTGGCATGACTGTTGAAACAGAAACAATACTGCCAAAGCCATCTGCGAAAGGCACGGTTCCCTCTGCCCCCTCTGTTTCCATTTGGGCCTTGGTGCGTGGCTAGCAACAGCTAACAGGCTGTGAGGGAAACAAGATCCCGCTGACATTTTAACCCGATGCTCGTCATTAAGAAAACACCGCTCTTCTCTCTGCAAGGTGCTGGGTAAACACAGGCACCACCAAATAAGAAAATATCGTCTCTCTCCAAAGCAATTTCCTCCAGCAGATTTCCTCAAGCACTCAGCGCAGAAGTGCCGGGCTCACTCGACCCTGCTTCCCATGGACCCTACAACAAAGAGACACTAGGTGAGACCGAGAGCAACAAACAGAGATAAGTGCTGGCACAGAGTTATTCAATGCCCAGTGGCATTGCAAAGAGAGACAGATTACATTGAAGAAAGCAACGCCTTACACTATTTTGTATATGATTTTGGAGTCGCTATTCCTGTTCCATAGTAATACTGACTAACATTCTGACTGTTTTTATCCTGGACCACAGTGTAGTAATGTTTTTGTGACTGGGTAAACAGGTTCTAAGAACTAAGGAATGTTTGTAATAGGGCATTTTACCTGATTGTTGTTAGCGATCCCTGCCAAACACACAGTACAAACGTGCAGACACACCATTCCTGCGGACAGATGTTCAAGTTTGGGTTAGCTGTGCTTTTCTCAAGGGAATCCCATGATGCTTTGCACCTGCCCGTAAATACAATCAGGTCTTCTTCCTGGTCATCCATCATCGCCAGCTATCCGCTGCCCTCACCACAGCAACGAGAAAGCCAAGATCCACCATGAAAACATCACGTCACCTCTCAAAGAGCAGACACCACACAGATGGTGGCGGGACATTTTCCTCAATGACACCTGACAATAGCTAAGATCACGGGGCCATAACAGGACAGAGAGGAGACTGTTACACTGTTGACACTTGCTGCATTCAACATATTCACCCATACTACTACACAATTATTCTGAACAGCTCACCTTTCAGCTCACTCCACCTTTAAGAGCTAGCTAAGTAGCTTGTTAGCTAGAGCTAGCTAGAAGTCGACTGTGCCTATGAAGTGCTTGAGCCCTAACCACAGGTGTGGAAGAAGACCTTTGGATACTGAGGATGGAAAAGAAAGAAAAAATTAGTATTTCGTACATGGGCTGTTGGTGTCAGCCTTGCTTTTTATTGGCACTATTATTGGCAGGGTAGGCTACCTTGGCTCAAAATGCCTGTGTGTGTGATATATCCAGTCCTCAGAACTTTATGTCACCCTGCCCTTTAGTATAAGAACACATTCTTAATAACAATATTACTATTATTTCAATTATTACATTCGTTTATTGACCATTTGCATTAGCCTTGTTAGCTAACGGGAGTGAGGTTAGGCAGCAAGAAGGAGTACGGTAACGTGTACACAGGGAAAATCTGAGAAAAGAAGGTAGATGAAAGACAGAGTCAGCAGTAAATGTAGTGAAATCAGATCACTCATTGTTCCCTGATTAAAGCTGTGTTGCCTGTCTTCCGTTTCGAAACATGCTCTGTTGTCTGTTGATGCCTACTGAATATGACCCCTCCTTTCTGCCCAAACAAAACAGAGGCATTTGTTTCCAATGAATACACAAGCGTAACAATTCAAAACAGAGGCTCATACCAGGATCCTTTGGTTTGAAGAGCCACAGAAATGTCTTTTTCTTTTTTTCTTTCACCATCTCTCTTTCTGAGCAGACTCGAAAGATGAGGTCAGCCAAGATTATGTGGATGCATCTTGGTTACTAAAGCTTTCACTCCATCAACAGGATATCAAACATCTTTCATAAAATATTATTAAGAATTTAGAGCATTTAAATGCTTTACTGTAACTAGTCACACATAGTCACTAAACTACTGTATCTGTTTTATAAATATAAAAGTCTATATATGTTTTGAAATTGTATGTGAATCTGTTTAGTCTCTTCTATTTCTACTTTTCTCTTTTCTTCTTTTCTCTTCTATTCTTTCCAATTCTCTTCTCTTTGTGTATAAGCGGTTCCATCTGTGTGACAGTAAGCCTGGTGATCATGTTTAAACAGGTTACATGATTATATTCAATCTTGTAAACAAACAAAGTGTTCTGGTCATGCTTTTACTCAAAGTACACTGTGGAAAGTTTTATTAATGAATGAGACTGGCGGGTACTGACAAGCCAACATTAGTGACACATACAGGCACAAGCAGTACACTAGCAACACCGCTGTCAATTAATGTATTGGTCAAACGCTTGCTTGACGGTAGATTGGAGTGTGTGGATGGTCTGAAAATATAGTTTAGGTGGGTGGGTAGACGGTGATTTGATGTGTTTGCTGTTTATTGATTGCTCAGTTGACTTGAGTAACATTTTATTTGAAGGCGGGAAACAAAACACCAGACATATCTATTTAGTGCAATTCTCAGGTTGATAGCTACAGATGCAGTTGCGTTCATTCTGCCCCACAGGTGCCAGATTACACTGGCCATGAACACACTAAGCAGTGATTGGCTGATTGTGTAACGCAACAAATGAACAAGGACTGCCAACAGTATGTTTTCCCTTCTTCTATCTAACCTCATGTATTGCTGCTCAACAGAGCCTGTGACGTATATACAACCTAAGCTAAGTTTGAAGCATCATCTTCAATTGATTTAAAAACAATGCTCTTGGGCAAAAGTGTTGTCAAAGAGCTAGAGAAACTGAAACACAGTGACTCAATGTGTAATTTATGAGCGAAGGAAATCTCAGGCCAAATTGAGCCATGACTAATTCTAAACGAATGTCAGTTGTAGGGTATTTCTAAACATGTCCCTAACTGCTCAACCTGGATGTATAACAATTTGTTATTACTTCCACAAAAGACATTGTGTTTTGTTTGTACCAGTTAGCCTGTTATCAAAATATCTCAAAACTTCTCATCGGGTTTCTTTAAGGGTTTCCCCATAAAATAAATATTGCATTTGAAGTGTTGTTTTGCATTAAGCTTATTAGATCTACAGCATTCCCATTATAGTAACTGTTAGACCCTGTGAAACCAAGCCCTCTAGTGGGCGGCAGGGGTATTGCATAAATGCATGAAAAACATCAGAATAAAACCTGGTTACAGTGTATACCGTAATATATTGTATATATGTTCCTGCTATCATCTGTATTCTACTAATATAAGACATGCAGAATTAGATCAGATTTCAGCTGGATCTTACAGAAAATCTTTGGAGGACAACTAAAGCTCTGTGAACGTCTTTCTAGCCTTGATGTAACTCAAGTTGCATGTTGGGAATGAATAAAATGTAAACTGTAAATAAAATGGTTGCAACACTTGAAAATGTGTGTGCACACATTTGTGTGTGTTCCAGTGTTATGAATAATGTGTCATAATATTATTATGGGATGGAGATGCCAGGGGAGCCCATGGCGTACTAATCTGGTCCTCCTGTCAAACACACTTTAAACGTGGACAATAAGAGATACACTGTGCACAATTGTGCAATTGGCTTTGTGTATTTATTTGTGCATTTCTTTGTGCAATATGTACATGCATATTTCTGTGCATATATCTGTCTTCAGGTGTTACGTATATTATGTAAGATAGGTAGAAATTTACAGTTGACTCTACATGCATAAGAATGGAAATGAAATGGACGCTACCTTTCTGTGTATTTATCCTACTGTTTTTACCGAAACACAAAATGTCAATTTAGCATGTTTTTATTTTATAGAAATAGAAATAGCATATTTGTAGTGTATTAATGGCTGGTGATACAGTGTGTGTGTGTGTGTGGCAGCATGCTTTTGTGTTTGTCAATTCATGTTTTTCAGGACTATTACAGTAAAAGCAGCAGTTGACCCTGACCCTGATCTCACTTAGGGCTGGAACACTATTAGGGTATGTTGTGTATGTGCATGTGTCTATGTGCGTGCATGTTTGTTTTTGTGACCCAGTATCAAACCTAATGGGAAAGCTGGACAAGTAGATGAGAGGTGTGAATGTTTGACAATTCAAGACTGACCGACCGACTTTCAACACAAGCTGTCCAAATCTGATGGCAAAGTCAAACTGAAGCTTGCGAGATCAGGATGGCATCACAAGTGTATTGCCCTTAGCCAAATAAAAATACAATGATCAGTGTGAAGCAAGAAAAGCCCTCTGTTTTAGTCTATTATTAGAAGAGGACACATAAATACACTTACAACCAGCAATGGGCTAAGCTAACCAACGACACAGTCCCGTCTCCCGATAATAAAGCCAGTATCATCTCACTGGCATTCATATGCAGCACACCATCACGATATGCTAACCTGAGCTATAGAGGTCTCTGGAAAGCATTGCAGAGGTAAACATTCATATGAGAGTGGCATTGACAGCATGGGGGAACAGGGGTCATCAGGGGATCTTAAAATTAACTTCCTTGCGTTCTCTTTAACTATATTTTTCTCTCTCACTCACTCACACACACACTCACACACACACACACACACACACACACACACGTCATTATCAGGTGTAAAAGGTGACGTGACACAGTACCGCAAGGCAACATCATGACAGCAAAACAGACATCATGACTCATAGCACCACCTGTGTGTGTGTGTGTGCGTGTGTGTGTGTGTGTGGGGGGAGGGGGGGTTAGATTAAAGCAATACTGAACTTTAGTTAAACCCATGCCTCTATAGCTTACTTACCTCAGTGTAATATCACACACGGCTCATTTGGCATCAAATATGTTGTTTCAGCCTCCATAGAAATAGAGGTTTGTCATAAACCACAACATTCTGGATACAGTATGGTGTTTTTCATTTGAAACGTGATTGTACGAACTGAATAAATGTGAGAATAGTGGGAAACGGAATCAAATTGAGAGACAACTTATTGTCACATGGATGGCTGTTACTGACACACACACGCACACACACTTGGGCCTATCTGTGTCTTTGCTCAAGATGTGTGTATATGCTCAAGGTGTGTGTCCGTGCGTGTGTGTGGGTGTGTGTGTGTGCGTGCGTGCGTGTGTGTGTGTGTGTGTGGGTGTGTGTGTGCATGTGCGTGTGTTCCTGCCTGCGTGCGTGTTTGTCAGTCCTGTATGTCTTGTTGTTGCTGTTAGAGTTAATTTACAGTAAGAGCCGTCACTGACGTCAGTCACCCAGGAGCCATATTCACCATACCTCATTACATCAGACTGACCCTTTCACTCCAGTAGAGTGTGTGTGTGTGTGTGTGTGTGTGTGTGTGTGTGTGTGCGTGTGTGTGTGCGTGCGCATGCATGCGTGTGTGTGTGTGTGTGTCCGCGTGTGTGTGTGTTTATTTTCCAAAGTGTTAACTGCTGAAGCCCTCATTAGAGGGGCATGGCGGTTCTCCTGGTTATTAATGCTAACACACACTTGTGCTAACATACAGCGAGCCCCCAGGTGTGTGCATGTGCTGTGCGTGCGCTTGTACGTGCAGGTGTGTGCACGTGTGTCTGCGTGAGAGACCCTTGCTAAGAGAGTGTGAACAGGTCTGAATGGAGAAAGAGGGTGTTTGCTGAAGTGTGAGAGTCAGGGATGGATGGGTGGATGGTAGGATGCTACTGGACAATGTAAGAAGTTGAAAAGGCTCAACCCATGCGAAAAAAAAAAGTATACTTACATTATACTTTTTTTAAGTATGCTTTTTAGAAAGTGTGTTAAATGTGTTCTACTTTAAGTGTATTTATTGCACTTAAATACCATTTAAATACTACCGTACAACTTAAGTGTACTGAAAATACACTTAGTTTGTTAATTTGAGACTCGTTTAGTACACTGTTAGTGCACTATAGTATACTTATATTAGAATGCTTAAATTGTACATTTTTGTTGTACAAAAATTTCTTTGATACAAACTGTTAATTTATTAAAAGTGGTAATATAATATATTGTAAGTACACTTTTATTATATTTCCATTTGCTTTATAGGTAACTTTAAATATATTATAGTTTGTTAGATAATGCACTTGAAGCACACTTTAATTATGCTGCCAGTGCCTTTAAACCCAACTTTAAATATATTAGAGTCTGCTAAATAGTATACTTTAAGTAGACTTTTATAATGTTATCAGTCCATATAAAATAAACTTTAAATGTATTATAATTAGCAATATAATATACTTAAAGTACACTTTTATTACATTACAAATTACTTTTAAAAACAACTTTAAATGTATTTTAAGTTTTTTTAGTACACTATATTAGAACTTACAATACACTCATAATAAAGTGCATTTTTTATAAGTATATTTAAATACAACTTAAGTTAAAAGTCATTAAAGTACACTTAATTAAAGTGTACTAAAAGTGTGATTCGTTTTACTTGAAAGTAGTACACTTTTTTAAAGCACAATTATATACAACTTACAATATATTAAAATAAAGTATACTTATTTTAATCACACTTTAAATCTACTTATTTAAATTATACTTTTGAAAAAGTGTACATTTAATATACATTAAATTAAGACATAAATAATAGTATACTATTTGTATACTTAGTAAACTTGATTTATATTTCTAATATACTAAAGTATACTACTTTTCGCATTGATCCTTACAGCAGTAATGTGTTGGAGCTAATGCTAGCAATTAAACTGCTGTTAGCTGGATGTCTGAGAACATGGACAACGCTAGCACTGTCATGTGTTAAGAGTGATGGGACCTTTGCTTGAAAATCATGCTGCAGTGATAAAACACACCAACACGTGTGATCCGCTGCAAGGACGTTAACACCATACATGCACAACCACCCACACAAACACAAACACATGTAAGTAATGCATACACTATCACCATACATGTCCACTCACCATACAGTAAGACACGCATGTGCACAGTACTCACACTCACACACACACACACACACACACACACACACACACACACACATACAGTCTCGATTAGTAAGGTCCCAAAGCATGATTGTGTGAGAAGTTGTGTGAGATTGAGTGTGTGAAGTTTAGTACGAAGTTTAGTGTTTGAACCAATAAAAGAACACCAGGAAGTAAATGAGGAAACAGCTCCCCTTGCTGTTTAATCAAAACATCTGAGATGACAAGATGTATTTTTGACTGTTGTTCTACAATGAGTTGGACAGGAGCACGTACAGTATTTGTCTGTACGATTATCACTGAGTCCCTACTGTATCTTGTAATATTCATATATCTAAAAATAATGTTTGGCCAGAGATTAATATGATATAATTCAGATATGTTGGCCACAGAAACAAGCATTGTTTAAGTTTTTTACTTTGGTGGTTGTGTTTGTGGTTACTACTGTGGTTTGGCTCTCTTTTTCAGGGGTTTAAACTTTAAGTGGCCAGTTTTAGTGTGAGTGTGTGTGTGTGTGTGTGTGTGTGTGTGTGTGTGTGTGTGCGTGCGTGCGTGCGTGCGTGTGTGCGTGTGTGTGTGTGTAGGTGTGTGTGTGTGTGTGAGGGAGTAGACTAGTGAAAATGTATTTTTATATGTGCACATGCCACTGCATTTGTGTATTTGTGCCCGAATGCTAATGTATGTTTGTGTGTGTGTACATGAATGCTAATGACTGTGTGTGTGTGTGTGCGTGTGTGCGTGGGTGTTTGTGCGTGTGTGTGTGTGCGCGTGTTTGTGTGTCTATAAAGCAGTTCCTGGCCATTCAGGGGGTGATTATATGTTAGCACAAACTTTACAGAAGTGAGGTCACCTCTGGGAGAGTGTGTGTGAGTGTACCCAAATGCATTGCCAACAACAACAAAAGCAATACAGTGCTGGACTGGTCAACCTGCTGGCCTGTCAGTGGTTGAACCCTTGTTTCTTTATCCCTTACTTTTTTTCATCCTTTTCCCCTCTCCTATATGCATCCTTCCTTTTCTCCTGTAATTCTTCCCACTTTCCCAGGGCTAAGCCTCACTGACTTTTACTATATATATGGCTTACTTATTCATTAGGACATGAAAGCTGCCCATACTGTACAGCTCTGGAAAATAGTATCCATTAGCTTGCAGCATAGAAAGGAAAAATTCATATTTAGACAATAACATGTGAATGTGGCATCTTTACAGCCTGACTCAAATCGGCCGTTCAACAATCTAGGAAGTGATGGGGTTAGGCTCACTTACACCTCAACCATGTTCTTCATCCTTTAAAAGAGGTTACCATTCGGTGTGTTTGCCTCCAACATCTGATCACATGTTGTACGGTACATTAGTTTTTTTTTTTTTTTTTGTTAGGATCTGCAGCAATATAACGTTACCAAAACACAATAATTCTGGTTTGAGATGTCACCTTAGTGAACTGTAAACATAGTATATCCTTTGTTGCTAACAACATATGTAGTTGAAGCTTTCAATCCTTTCCTATTTGCGGCACCATTCAGGCGACTTAGCAGAACTGCAAGGTTTTCTTTTCCCTCTGCATAGTAATGACCGTGGTTACAGTGTTCGCCCGCTCAGAACCCTTTGTTGTTAAACCCCACACATTTGTTTTTAGGGGGTTCCCGAGAGTCCTTTAGTGTTGGCACATACACCAGGGACTGAGTGTGTGTGTGTGTGTGTGTGTTGGTCTTGGCGGTGCTCCCGTGGTATAATCAGGGGCGTCTATGACATGTCACAGTTTCCCCACCTAGGCATGACCTGCACTCATTCAGGAAATACTGAACAAACCTAGTGTGTGCATGTGTGTGCATGTGTGTGTGTGTGTGTGTGCGTGTGTGTGTGCGTGTGTGTGTGTGTGTGTGTGTGTCTGCGTGCGTGTGTGCGTGCGTGTGTGCGTGTGTGTGTGTTTGTGTGAGAGAGAGAGAGAGATGAACCATAAATATTGTGTGCTCATGCTGACAATGTGTGCTTGGGTGTGCGCTAGCATGTAAACTGTACACATATATGTGTACTTGTACAAGTGGCCCCTTGTGAATGACTCACATTTTCTCCCAGTGGTTCTCTGCCCACTCTGACAGTCATCTGTCACCCTGCCTCCAAGCTGGCTAATGAAGACTTATACGCTTTACCTGGCAAGCTGCTGCCAAGTAACATGGGATCATATTACCCCATCTTGGTTTAGTTTTATAAACTCCAAGGGGCAAGGGGCTTATGAAAAGAAACTCAATCCAAAATGAAAATGAATACACAAAATAAATAAAAGGTAGCCTTTTTTGTCATTCATTTAACGCTCATCGCCCAAGACCAATAAGAAAACAGATGGAAATGAATATAACTACGGACAATTTTTAGAATCGCATGTCACATACAAGGCATTGTAAATATACAATAAAAAGGGTTACTTACAGTATGTTTAAAGGTGACAATGTTACCGACCCTATATATATATATAAAATATACAAACACACTCTCGGACCTTGTTCTTTTTACAGTTTCTTTAAAGGCATTAAAAGCATTACATTTCCTTAAATATGGAATCTTGTCCAACATAAATAAACACTCACATAAATTGACACGGTAACCATTGGAGAAGACAAAAGAGATCTCCCAAATGTCATTTTATTCTAAATAAATTAATTTTTTTGTGAATGATGATGTGCCATAATGTTATGAATAAGATATCAAGGTTGACTGCCCACGTCAGTTTAGATATACACTAAAGTGTACCTTGGCTTAATGCCTGCATAGCTGAGCCAGAGGGGCCTGATGGCACAGAACCTGCAACAGGGGGTCTATAAACACACACACACACATGCGCACACACACACACACACATGCACACACACATTAAGGCATGATTGGAGACATGTAAACACACACACATCCATATTCATACGCTTGTTTGCCCACACGTCCACAGATAACCGTGCTTAAGTGTTTCATACATGCGCACGCACGCACGCACGCACGCACACATACACGCACACACAAACACACAAACACACACACAGTCACACACTTCCCTTCCAGGAACCACACCAGACCTTAGACTTGTTGTATTTTCACTCATGTCATTATCCTCTACAAGGCCATGGTGTCTCAATTAAATATCTGTTCAGTTCAACTACACCTCACATGTCTTTCATTTTGTCTTTACCTTCACCCATCAATTGTTGTCTCTCTCTCTCTTTCTCTACCCTATTATTCATACCTCACCACCCAATACACCCTTTCACTCTTTCCATCTGCTTTTCTCTCCCTCCATAATGCATTTGGGTCTTGTTGTTTGTTCCATTTTCTCACAGTTCACATGCATGCTCTGAGTGTATCCCTCTCATTCTCTCACTCTCTCATTATACAGTTGAAGTCTTTCCAAGCCCATTGGTCAATTTCTGTCTCTACCTGTCTGTTACCCATGCATGAGCCAGCTAGAGTTTCTGATGTTTTCATTGCTAGGTGTTCACATAGGATACAATATCAGCCTGTAGGGATGTATGTTTCTATGAATAACTAGGAATACTAATTCAGATGGATCCAGGACCACAGCACTTGAACTGGCAAATGTTGTGATTTTATTCATGTTTCTAGGAAGCAGTGTACATGACCTGAACACTTGTAGCCTTGTTAAAACTCACTATCACTCACTCAAGTATTCGTGTTTTCTTGCAGACTGCTGACATATGGGTTTTTGCAGTGTTTCTTTTTTAAGTTTAAAAATGTGTATTCGGTATAACAATTCAGTAAAACAATATTCAATTTTGTTTCGAGAAAACATTACTTTATTTTATATTTGAACAGAATGCTACAATATTTACTGCATCTCCAATAACAAATTATAATCATTTTTTAAGAAATTTGATGTGTGTCATTTCAGTAAATTTAATAAATGTTGTATAGCGTATACAGTACAGACAGCTACTGTATAGTCTAAGCAGTGGTTTGGTCATTTAATAATTAACTTTAACCCAATAAATCAAAAATATACATAGGGGTTTCCAGAGGCTTTGAAATGTGTATGAATCACTCCCTGCCAGAACAATGAACAATGTCTGTCAACGCTCTAATTCAATAGAATAGAGTAGAATATAATACAAAATAATAGAATAGGTTATAGCCACATTTGAAGAAAACCTATTAATAAAGCAGAATAAACAGTCTGCTTTCAGTTAAGGTGTCACTGTTATGTACTGTTTTACATGGCCTCCGGAAGGTGTATTATGTTTCATGAACACACACACAAACACACAGTTCCACAGCAACAGCAGCTGTGGCAGTTAGATCATCAGTTTGTTCAGCAGGCTGGTACCCTGTCCTGCGTCAATAGGTGTTAATAACACCGCTAGCCAGAGCAAAGGAGGGAGAGAGAGAATTGGAGCGAGAGAGCGGTGGAGAAGGGTGGAAACAGAGGGGGGAGAGATGAGAGGCGAGAGGGCAGTGTGAGGAGGACATAGAGAGGGAGAAGGAAAGTAAGGTTTAAGGGAGGGAAACAAGAGATTGGTGATAGCACAGGATCCATGGAGGAGAAAGAATGAAGGGAGAGGAAATAGACAAGATGACTCCAATCTGTGGTCCTGAGTGACTCCATACTTGCTTTTCCTTTCACTACTGTTCTGTTATTATTTTTCCACTTGGGCCTTTCATTCCTATTTCCTTTCTCCCACTGTCACGCTCTCTCTCTCTCGCTTTTCTTATCACGTTGCTGGTAATAGGTAATGTGCTTCATGTTGTAAAACGTATTAGCCCAGCCCCAATGACATGCTGCTGAAATTATTAACAGAATGTTGTAGTTATTGTAAGTTGCTCTGGATAGAATGCTGTACATTGTACTGAATATTTGGCTTTGTTTCAGACACTTGGTGCCCACTGAATGTGCAGTGGTCCATGCAGCATTTTGACCCCTGACCCCAACACCAAGTTGTTTAGCTTGTGAATGGTCTTACAGTAAGTATAAAAAAAAGATTTTAGAGTAATAGCATAACATTTAAGTATTGAACATAAACATATCTGACAAATGTACTGGGATGCACTAAACATTTATTTGAAAACCTCACCCCGCCTATAAAAGAGCACCTTGTTCTTGTGATTTCGCTGGGCATTTGACCCTTGCTTGAAAACCACCAAATCTCTCTCTCTCTCTCTCTCTCTCTCTCTCTCTCTCTCTCTCTCTCTCTCTCTCTCTCTCTCTCTCTCAAGGCGTATGGTAATGGCCAGTTGGCCAAAGACACGTGTCTCTATTTATAAGAAACATGAATCTCAAATCTGAGTTTAGTTTTAATTCTATTTAGGATACTTTAGCATAATGCACAGCATATGGTTTATACAGCATTGTTCCATTATGAGGTGAACTGTTTCTGAATGTAAATCTAAAGCAGGAATCACCCAGGGTGGCTCCTGGGCTTCAGTGCTAAAGGGCCTGTTTCTTTAATGGCTTGGGTCCTTAAGGAACAACCGCTTATTAAACCAGAGGCCATGTGGGAAGTACAAAATAGGCTGAACTGTGCTAAGAGGAAGGACACAACAAAGGCCTGTGTGTTTAAGTTTATCAATGCACAAACACACGTGTATTTCACATTGTCTCTCGGAGGACCACGTCACACAAGCTTAGGACTGTCAAGTTTACACACAATGCATGTGTGTGTGTGTGTGAGTGTGTATGTTTTCTTTGTCCTGTCAGGATCACATGTGGGCAAAACCATAAACACAAATGCAAGCATGCGCCCCCCCCCCCACACACACACACACACACACACTGTGAGGTATAGTGGCAGCTGTTATTTATGTCTGCTTTCTTTAGTGAGGTTTCTCACAGAAACAGGAGCTGAACCGGAATCCAGTGTTTCCTCTGAGCTGACAATTTATCACTCTATATTATAACACACACAGCGCACACACACACACACGCACACACGCACACAAACCACACACACACACACGCACACTCAGACACAAACACGCACACACAACCACACACGCGTGCGCACACGTGCACACACACACACACACAGGTAATATGCACAAGTCACCCACAACACACACACACACACACATTTACACATAGAGTAACTGCAGGTAGACACACAATAGTCATAAGCAAAGTCACAGTAGTCAAACACATACAATGTACACACACACACACACACACACACAAACACACACACACATGTATGTAAATGTAAACATACGCACACAGGCCAGTGGGGGGGTGGGTGAACAAGGGACCACATTGCATCATCAGGTTTGCGCTTCATCCAAAGGGACAGAGCGTTGAGAGACAAGATGCAGGACAGCTCTGTCTGTCACTACACTGTGGGCTAATCACCGTGGTTACCAGATGTTCTGATGTGTGAGTGCCCTACTTGACAGCTACCTTCATAGCTGAAATAATGTCTTGCATTTGTCCTGTAACAATTACAATTGAGTAATTTAGCAAACACTTTCATCCAAAGTGCTTTACATGCAGACAAGTGTAAGGAGCAGGTGGGGGTCAGAAATAGTCTGTACTGCCCTCTGGATGTAGGCAATACATCTTTCAAATGAAATGTTTATTTTCTCTCAGACATAGCCACAACCAAATTATGTAGCATACGTACAGGCCAATTAGCATATTTACATACTCTTTTCAAAACTGTTAAACTTCAATTTAAAACCCTAACATACCACCAAATACAAAATGATCGCAAATGCATAATATCTGATAGAAATACTGTACAAATCTAGCATGGTTTATACAGTTTAGACCAACCACAGCTGCTTCTCGTTGTATCCTATTGCCAGGGATGGATCAGGCATGCCAAACGATAATTTCCTACAGTAAATGTATTACCCAAGATGACATTCCATGGGATGTAAATGAGAACCTGTGGCTAAATACAGTAGAGATGACTAGCATTGCAACTGATAGTAATAATTTCATAAAATCATAAAAACATAGACCAGTAGATGTTGAAGCATTTAATCAGGAAATCAGGCTTTAATAATACAAAGGTACGCATCAAGGGAAAAACGTTTGGTTTCACAAGGAAGGTCTGTAGCTTTATGGTAAGTTACAGGACAGCACAGAGAAGATAAACAAGGGGTGCCACCTCCATAGGTAAATGTTAATTTGGTTGTGTCCAATGAGACCAACAGCCTCTAGCTGCCTACCTGCAAACACAGCTGGGTATCGGGGAATAAAATGACATAGAAATATGATGACAGTCGGTCTATTCAGTACAACTGCTGGGTGTGGTTGAAATAGGCAATACATGTCAATTACAGTTTTTTTCAATTGCTAACAAGCGTTTTCCCCTACTTCAGATACTTTTTCTAAACTCTTAACACAGACTCACACCTACAAAACACAATTGGCCAAATTGATAATTTTCT